>JBBBDQ010000244.1:3930000-4062500 GCA_037127315.1 Ascarosepion bandense
ATAACTTTCTTAAAAGTAATTGTACATATGTGAATGCAGCGAACCCGACTGGCATTCGAACTCGCTTTTCCCATTTCGCCTTCCGAGCTGCTATCCATTGCACCGACTGGATACCCCAAACATATAATAGTGTAGGGGTTTAACTTCGACGTGGTGCAAGGGTAAACAAACTTACTTACGTGCTCCATATTTTGGCTAATGCCACATCTTAGCTGAGCTTAATAAATAGCTATAAAAGTGTAACAACCGAATGTCAAAACATTTGTCTATATTTCTGAGATGAAATATTTACACTATTTACATTATTTGGAGGATGTGCGTTGTGGCGCAGTGGATATTGACTTGGAAAGACAAATCGGCGTTCCGAGTTCGAATTCCACTTCAATTCCTTGCATTTTCTTACGAACAAATACTCTAGGGAAAAATATTAATCCATCTCTTCCCTCCAGTTATGGGTTAAATAACAGGACAGATTTGGTTCTATACCTGGCAACCAGTCTACCGCAGAAAGCAAAGGCAACCTACTGCGGGATAATCTTCTGCCCAGTTAGTCATGTCTCGAAAGAGACATGATCGCCCAAAGCGTGTATCACAGATGGCACTTCACTGACTGATACTATTTGGACTGTTCTCCTCAGGAACACATGACCGAGTGGATAAAAACGTTGGTTGGGTCCAGTAACTTGACCTAAAGTGTTGTGAGTTCAATATCTGGCGACAGTAGTAGCGAACAGAAACTTAGAGAGTTTTGTTAAAGAGTGATAATTAAGACACCCCAAAGTGGCAGAACTCATGGAACGAGAACAAACTACACCAGTGATCAAAATAAAGGGTTGGGTTCAAAGTTTCAGTCACCTGAAGAAGGCAGGAGTGTACAACGGCCGAAACTTCGTGACAATAAAGACTAGAACAAAAATCCGAACAATATAAACTAATGTTAAATGTCCTCGTTGAGTTTGATCCTCATGGAGTGCACCGTTCATGTGTTGTACCCAGGCTTAGTTCAAGTAAATTATATTTGGCTCTAATTCTGGTATCAAATTAACGGCCATTGCAGTTCACAGCATTCTATTCTGCTTGCATGTTGCTCCCCCTAGCGGTAGTAGCCAGCATAACAGTCGCTGGCATGATGGGATGTGATCGAACAGGCAGAAGCTCACAAAGAACGACATGTCTCTTCATCTTTGGGTCGCAAGTACAATCTCCTTCCGGCAAAATCATCTCTCACCTGAAGGCTGTATGCTATCAGGTAAAAACATGGTTTCAGAAATTCTAATTAAAATCTCATACACGTCTTTCATTCATTCATTCATTTAATGAAACAATTATACTGTTTTTTTTTTCTCGCTTTTATTCATTCTTTCGGAAAAAATCCATTGCCCATACGTAAAAGAATTTCTTCCCTTCTCCTCTTTTTATTTTTATTTCATTTTTTCTTTTTTTGGAAAGAAAATAAATAAGGTAATATCGGAATAAAATTAAAGATAAACAGGAAAAAATAGGAAGAGATAAAATTTAAATTTAAAAGTTTGTTTTTTTTTAAATTTTTATTTATTTATTTTTTGTGGAGTGTTGAAAAAAATGGTAACGTTTGAGAATCTTTCCTTTCTCCCTGAAGCCTATCTTTCTTGATTAGGAGTGAATTTAATTGCAATCATAGTTTGAGCACTTTGCCGAGGACAGATCAGTTGGAAAAGGAATAAAATAAGCGTTTAAAATAAGGAAAAATTGATTGCGTCAGACCACGTGCTCACTTGTACGTAAACACGTTTCTGTATAAAAATCACATGCTTTTATATCTATATATATATATATATATAAATATCGCATGCTTTTCTGTATATATATAAAAAATATATAACATAATCATATATAACACATGATTTCTGTATATATATATATAGAACATATAAAACATGCTATATATATATATATATATATATATATATAAATATCGCATGCTTTTCTGTATATATATATATATAAAAAATATATAACATGATCATATATAACACATGATTTCTGTATATATATATATATATATATATATAGAACATATAAAACATGCTTATATATAACATGATCATATATAACACATGATTTCTGTATATATATAGAACATATAAAACATGCTATATATATATATATATATATATATATATATATATATATCGCATGCTTTTCTGTATATATATATAAAAAATATATAACATGATCATATATAACACATGATTTCTGTATATATATATAGAACATATAAAACATGCTTATATATATATATATATATAATACAAATGGATGAGCAAATCGTAAATTCCGAAAACCCGATCCGATTAATTTTCTTAATACTAAAATTGATCAAGATGGAGAGCTCGATGTAAATAGTATGTTCTATTTACAGAGCCAAATACATAAAAATAAAACAAAAATTTCGAAATTTAATTCCGTTGATTGACCATTTCAGCGAGAAAATTCTCGCTTCATCAGCAACGGTGGAAAACAAAACTTCTATTTATTCAAATGTGTAACAAGATTTCATATATATGCCCCCCCAATTTTCCCCCCCCTCAAACAACAACCCCCCCCAATTTTTTTTTTTTTTTCCTCAAACAACCCCTTCCCCCAAATGGGTTAGTCTTTAATAGGTGTCTATTTATTTGATTAGTCCTTGGTCTGCCTTTGCCCTGACGAGCCGTTGTGCGAAACCGCGGTAGGTCTTGGCGATCTTGCGATTTTTTTCGTGTGTTTTTGCTCTGCGTGACTGCCTTTTTGTTAACCCTTTTTGGTTAGTTTAGTATCGAGCACTTTTCTTTCCTTGTGGTTCGTTCCGTTGGAGGGTTTTTTTTCTTTGCTGTGAAGAACTGTATGTATTGTCGGTCCTACGCAGTTTTCTTTTTTTTTCCCCTCTTTGTCCAAAGCTCTATAGCCGAGGACAATAACGGAGTTAGATTCTGCTGGTTATTCGTGGTCTTTAAAAATTACTTGTGTAACATTTTAAGATTAGAATACATACAGAGTCGGTTTTATTATATATATATATATATATATATATATTGTGTGTGTGTGTGTGTCTACCATTTGTCTAAGCTTAAAATATTGCTGCCACAATTCACCTTAAGGTCCGTGATAAAATCCAAGTAATTAGCAATATTATCAGTCCTAATCTTGCAGTTTGGCTTCAGTCACTTTCTCACCATTGTATGGTTGCCTCTCCGTGTCTTTTCTTTAAATACTCTCGTGGTAATTGTTCGGATAAGCTCTATGTTGTGCTATCTATAGTTTTAGACTTTAAACTCAGTACTAGACTGCCGTCGAGTTCTCATCAACTTGCCGTTGAGATGGCTAGATGTAACCGTAAGTTTTATGCTAACAGTTTCTTTTCTTACACTTCTCGCTTGTGGAACTTCCTTCCAGCTCTGTGCTTTCTAACTTTGAAATGCAAAAATTTGAAAGCAGTGTCTCTCGCTATCTACTATCCTTCTGATTACAATTTCCTCTTATTAAGATTTCTATTCGTAATTCTTAGTGTCTTAGTGGCTTTATTGCATTGCATGGGGTGATACCGATTATATATATAATAGTAAAGTTTTGTCGCCAAGACATTACCCATATATATATATATAATGGATTCTCCAGATCGTTTTTCCTCGACGTTAGTATGGGGGTACATTGACAGTTAAGAGGTTACTTTTTAGTCGTCTTTATATCTGAGCCACGACTGTCCAACAGTTCTTTTTTCACCGTCAAGCATGAGGACCTTAAATATTGTCTTCACCCATTTTTTCAAAATGACCCGCTCATACACACACACACACACACACACACACACACACAACATATCGTTCTCCAGAAATGAATTGAACACCCTTTGCTACTGGTATTTGTTTAACACTGTGTATACAACAGGCTAAAGTCTGTCTTCGTCCACCGTGCGCTGATAGCTTAGAGTAAAACTTCCAACTGATGTCAAATCGATCGGGTTTCAATCCTGGCTGGAATCAGTTGGATGTCTAACCGTAATGATGAGCTGTGATACAACGAAGCCGGACAATATATATATATATATATATATATATATATATAGTGTGTAAGCAATATTGTAGGGATGAATGGTAGATTATTATTTTGTCCACGCCCTCAAATATATAATATTGGAATCTTCTGTCAGTTTTGACTCATGAGGTTCCGACAATAACAATCAGTTATTCTGTTTGTGTCGGCTGAGACAGTTCAGACTTACTAGTGACCTGCATAGTGTGCACCAGCGAGGATTTCAATTCATAGCAACAGGAATATTTGCGGATAATTTTTGCCGTTGTTTTTCGTCTCTTCTTCCGTCAATACGACTGATTTCGAAATTTCCGATACCACCCTGGCACAAATATCTCCAGTCATTTCAATCCAGAGCAACTCTCTCGAATTTAGTATGAGACGCATTGGCAGCTGAGAGATTAGTCTTTTGGTTTTGGTTGACTTTATACCTGAGCCACGACCGTCTATCAATCCTTCACACACTATCAAGCTGGCTATCTATGAGGACTTTAGGTATTCTGTCGTCATACAACCTTGCAATATGACCAGTCCAGTGAGATTTTGACTGCGCCAGGAAAGTCTAAATTTCAACAATGTTAGATTTTGAGAGAAAAGCATCATTGGACACCCTATCGTCAAAGATATAGCCACAGGTCGCGGGAAGACGGCTATGGTGAAATTTTAACGACTTACATTGCATTTAAATTTTCGAAGGTTAAAGTTAGCTAGTAAGCATGGAGCCAGAAGTTAATCCGCGTCAATGCCGCATATTAATTCTGCCACCGCCACTGCTACCAGCCGTCACACAATTACTATACATGAAAGTATTTATATAAAACTAGCAGTATTACCCGGCGAAAGCTTCAAAACTAATCCATGGTCCTGGAGCTCACTCTTTGGACGTTAGCACGAAAGACTAAAAAGCAATAGTTGTTTCCAGTTAAAGCGAAACCGTAGACTGAAAGAAAAATGAATGGACGTAAGTTAAATTTTGATTTCCTAGTATCGATATCAAATAAGTTCTTTTCGTCGTAAACTGAATTTTGAAGGCTAAAGAAGTCCTCTGTGTAAATGGTATCATGGCTGAGACTAAGAACTACAATTATACCTACTTAGAGCCAAACCCGAAGCAAAAACTAAAATAAAAGGGCTGAAAAAAATATACAGGCAGATAAACAGACACACACACAAACATCTTGCCTTTTAGATATATATATTATCGATTTTCTGCACTATTGTAAGAACTGCAACCTTGAAACTTCTGAATATCGTTTCTTATGTCGTTGTCTATGAGTGTATCAAATTTGATTAAAATCGGATCACTCCTTCTATAACCCGATTTTTTCGATTATCGATATTTATCGGGGGTACCTTGATACAAAACCTAGCTAAGAACACTAGCCGACGCTTACAGTACAACTGTGTAAATTTTCAAGAAAATCGGTTCAGCCGTTTCGGAGTCTATAGGTAACGGATACACATACACACAGTTCCATTTATTATATAAGTTTAGATTTACAGAGATGCTAAATTACGGCGGTGGGAAAGGGATTGAAGTCAAGATGGAAGGTCAGGACAAATCATATGGCTGATTTTTTTTATTATTTTATTTTATCAAGAATCTGTAAACATATCCCACGAGCACTGGGCCATTTGTGGCAGCAACATTCAAGACATGGATGAATGAAGAGTACGTTTTCAAACATTAAGAATTAGAAGGTAAAAAATATTGATACAGTTTTTAAAAAAAAGCTTACCTGAGTGTAAAACGGCCATCTCCTTCTATGTACCCTGTCCTTTCAGGACGTAGGCAATCATAGCTTTTCACATCTCCCTATCCCTAGCGGCTCTTAGAGGTCCTTCAAATATGTTATCCACCGCTTTCCCTTTTCTTTTTTTCCCTCTATCTGGCCTGTTAGTATCAGGTTCTCCAAGCCCTCTTTTCTCATTGCATGTCCTAGGAACTTTAGCTGTCTCTTCCTGATACTCAGTATTAATTACCTTTTCGTTTCCATCCTTTCCGAAACCTCATCATTGCTCACATGTTCGATCCATAATATTCACAGCATTCTTCTGTAGAACCACATTTCAGATGCTTCTAGTGTTTCCTTCATCTTTGCGGATATTGTTCAGAATTCAATGTCTTATTCAAGACATTGTCATCACATAGCAATCTAGTAATCTCTTCTTTTTTTCTATTGAAATTGTCCTGTTTCTTCTGGAATGCTTCCTTCGCCTACCTGTATTTGGCATTTTGGGCTGCCCTTTTTGCTGATGATCATGCATTCGGTTTTCTTGCAGTTTATTTGTAGTCCTTTCTTGCCACTCTCTTCAGCCACCTTCTGTAGGTCTTTTATTTTCATTTCCGTCTGCGTATCTTATGTTGTTCAAATTGTGGCCGCCGATGACAAATCCTGGCATAACATATGTGGGGAAACCGGGTGAATAACCGTCTTGTTTTTCGAGCGGAAAAATACGTCATTCATACAATATTAATTTTGTAGTAACATTAATGTTATCAAAACACCATGCGCATTTCCTTTATTAACATTTTAATCCATTTATGTAAACTTCCTGTTTTGGAAACAGAAGAGATTCAGTTACACTGACTCGCAAAGAACAAATATTGCCAACGTATCAAACACTTTTTGTAATCAATTGTTATCAACATCTGCCGAGTTCGTGTTTTTATTATCTGCTTTGCTGAGTGCATTTGAAATTTTGCTGTTTCAATTATAGTTTTTAAGGCTGGGATGTGCGTTGTGTTGCAGTGGATATCGACACGGAACAACAAATCGGGGAGCCGAGTTCGAATTCCAGTTAAAGTTTTTGCATTTATTTACGCACAAATACCCTTGGAAAAGATATTAATCCGTCTCTTCCCTCCAGTTATGGGTTAAATAATAGGACAGATTGGGTTCTATAGTCTTGGTTGGCAACCAGTCTACCGCAGAAAGTAATGGCAACCGACTGCGTGATAATCATCTGCCCAGTCAGTCATGTCTCTTTCGAGACATGATCGCTCAAAGCGTGTAACACTTAACTGACTGGCTGAATATAATAGCTAGAAACATGATTAAGGCTTCTACTGGGCATAAAGTGGGGGATAAGTTATATATTGTTATGAAATAATAAACTGTACCCCCACTAATTTCTACTTAATATAATACATCTCTTCACCTTATAGCTATGAGTCAAATAACAGGACAGATTGGGTTCTATAGCCTTGGCTGGCAACCAGTCTACCGCAGAAAGTAATGGCAACCTAATGCGGGATATTCTTCTGCCCAGTCAGTCATGTCTCTTTCGAGACATGATCGCCCAAAGCGTGTATCACGTATGCCACTTATCTGAATAACTGAAAAATTTCTGAAAATCTGTTCTTGTGTTTATTACTTTTTAGTCTTTAATTTTCCATATGTTATTATTAAGAGAAATTAATTTTAATTTAGTTTTTAGGCTGAGTAAAAATGTCTGAAAATCTGTTCTTGTGTTTATTACTTTTTAGTCTTTAATTTTCCATATGTTATTATTAAGAGAAATTAATTTTAATTTAGTTTTTAGGCTGAGTAAAAATGTCTGAAAATCTGTTCTTGTGTATCATGGCTTCTGCTCCGAGGAACTTAAGTCACTGGTGCCCCTGCCACATGAGTTTACTCGTGCAACCAGATTGGCAACTGGGTCCCGCCCATTCACAGTTAGATCAATCGAATGCAACCGACAATTCAACTTAAGCAACTTCTTTTCTCGCACTTCCCGCCTGTGGAACACTCTTCTATATTCTTGCTTTCCTGATGGCTACAACCTCCACGAATTTAAATGTCAATACCCAACTCTTAACCGCTTGACTCTAGTTTTTTCTACATCACCCTGTATATCTTTTCCTTTCTGTCTATCTATGCAAACTGTCATCACACCTGTGTTCCCATCCTTCTCTTGCTCCCTTCTCTCACACCTCAGTAACTGGTTCGTTTTTCTCTTTACTCTCCTCTTATCTAATCTTTTTCTCTTATGTAGCCCCCCCCCCCCCTGCGCCACAGAGGCGTTGTCGCCTTGCTTGGAGTGAAACGGTTTTAAAAAAATTACTTTTTAGCTTTCATTTTTCTATCAGTATATCTTGCATGATGCACAACAACATATAGTTAATCAATATTAGTTTAAAAAAAAACAAAAAAACTTTAGAACTCTCTTCTCCGTGGGGTAAGAAATTTGGACATCTCACTAAAATGATAACCATCCCTCTCCCGCTTCTACAAACAAATGTATAAGATAAGTTTCTTCACCCTCGTTACGAATTGTGCAGAAGCGAGTTAGCCCATCAGAATATACGACTTGTATCATTAATGATTGCAAGCGACGTGAAATTGCATATTTCATTGGCTAACACTAACTTGTGGTTGCAAACAACCATGTCACCTATAGCATAAATGTAAGAAAATATATGTATATGTTAAATTGAGTTCTCTTGTGCTTGTTTGTTTGTCGAAATGGTTTGTTTTTCTAGCAATTTGTCGATGATGGATTTTGCTGCAGGCAAAGCAGACTGAAAATTATTATAAGAAATCAGCTCAAGCTTGATTGTTGTTTCTTTTTACTTTTTTCAGTTTAATTCCTTTTTTTTCTATTTCTGTCTAAATTCTCATTATTAATTCTGCATCTGCTTCTCCGTTTCTCTTTCATTTTGTCTCATTGTCACTCCGTCTGTTTAATCTATATTTCTCCGTCTTTTTCTAACCGACTTCCTTTGCCAAACTCTCTCTCTCTCTCTCTATCTCTCTCATTTCGCTGTGATTAATACGTGTTTCTTGCATTTGGATATACCAACTGATCGATAGAAAAAGACTTTCCACCTTCACTTCACACAATCCTCATTCACTGTTTTCTTTTTCTCCTTCTCTTTTCATTTTTGTTCATCGGCTTTAGATTTTCCGAGTTTTCCTTCCTCCATTCAAAATATATTTATCTGCTGCCTGCTCACATTTTTTCGCTTCGTTTCCCGCTCTTCTTCTTTGTATCCTCCATTTTGATTTTTCATTCTAAGTTTGCTTTTATTTATTTATTGCGCCTTTTGGTACTTTCTTTCATGTTCCCTGTGTTGTTTGTCGCTCCATCTCTTTCTTTGTTCTTAATTTTCTATATTTCTCTATTCCTTCTTTTATTATTTTTTTCGTTTTCTTTATTTTTTTCTTCCCGAAAGAAAAAATAAAGGCTAAAAAGTATTTTCTTTTTTTCATTTTTAATCTTTTCACTCTCTTGTGGAGTAGTTCTCGCACTAAAAGTTGTAATCGTTCTATGTCGGTTGCTAATCGACTTAACGCACCCAAAATGTTAGGAACTTTGTAATCTTCCACTGAAAAGCTGACTCCTTAGTATTCGGCTAACTGCCGACTAATATTAACTGCCTAATAGTTCTACTGAACTTCAATAGAACTCTAAAGAACTCTCTAGAACTTCTAAGAACTCCTCTGAACTTCCCAAGTTAATTTCTTGTTTACTCTTATTAATATAGGAGGGAGAGTCCATTATCTGAGGAATAGGTGTGTTTCACCATAACACACACCAAGCAAGGCGGTAACACCATTGATGCACAGGGGGCTACATAAAAGAAAAAATAGCTTGGAGGAGAGTAAAGAGAAAGACAAACCAGATACAGCGGGTGTTAGAGAAAGGAGCAAGAGAAGGATGGGAATACAGTTGTTAGTTTTGAAAGAAGTTTTCTTTTTTTTCATATAATTTTTTCCATTCAGTTCTATTTTTTATCTTGTTCTATAATCATGCTAATCAATTTCTTCCTTTTCTCATTCTAATCTATGAATATATATTTGCTGCTATTTAATCCGTCTTGTGGGGCTGCTAACATTTTCATTCGTTTCTAATAATTTCTTCACTTCCTTTATTATTATTTATTTTTTTTAATTTAATTTAATTTATTTTTTTTTACTTTTTCTCCTTGCAGATTGTTTCTGTAATTTCTCTTTTTTCATTCTTTCATATTGTCTTCATGGCAATTTTTCCCTTCCATTTTTTAAAAAATCATCTCACTCCAATCAAGGCATTCTACTGCCACTGTTGCGCAGGGGGTTACATAGAAGAAAGCGATGAGAAAGAGGGTTAAGTCAGAGGAAATGTCAGGAGGAGGGTAATAGACAGATAAGAATATCGAGAATGTGGGTGGAGTAGATGGAAAAAGAACTTGAAAGAATGGATGCGAGTTAGTGAAACAGGAGATGACTATTGACCTTACATTTAAATTCCTGGCGATTGTAGCTGTCGGGGAAGCAAGTATATGGAAGGGAATTCCACAGGCGGGAGGTACGAGAAAAGATGCTGTTAGAGTAGAAATTTTGCATTTTATCCGTTTCATTGTAAAAGGGTGGGGTCTAGTTACTAATCTAGTAGCTCGTGTAAATTCATACCTAGGAGGCACCAGTGATCTAAGTTGATTGGAGCGGAAGCCGTGAAAGTATTTATATAAGAGGCACAGAGAAGCCACGTCACGCCGGTGAGATAGTGACTGCAGCCGAGCTGCCAAGTTGGTATCGATCACATTACAGATTCTCCGTTAGATTTTGTCAAAGTCTCCGAGGTGAATAGCAGGGGCACCCGACCAGATGTGGCAGCAGTATTCAATACACGGGCGGATGGTAGATCTGTATATGTTTCGGAATGTACTCAGACGGGAAAAACTTCCTGGCCGTGCACAGTGAACTGACCCTCTTAGTAGCGGAATTAGCAATGGATTCGATATAGTCATTCCACTTGAGGTTCGCTGAGAGTGTGAGGCCAAGGAGGCGTATTGTTTTGCTTTCAGGGATTGTTCTATGCTAATGAGGGGTAGGATACATTCTCTTTTCTTTCTTTCGTGCGAACGAGAACGACCTTTTTTTCCCTAATTTTTTTAATCCTTCTTTATTTTTCTAAATATACGCCAGTAGCTTAGAGTGTTCAAATTCATTAGTGAACGATATATATAACAATTCTTTTAAATATTTTGCCGTCATTGAAGAAGGCAATAGGACTCTCCTGCAGCTTCCTCTCTCGCACTTCCCGCCTGTGGAACTCACTCCCGTATTCTTGCTTTCCTGACGGCTACAACCTCCAGAAATTTAAATGCAAAGTTAATACTTATGTACTAACCACTGGCCTCTAGCTCTCTCCCCACCCCTGTATAACCTTCCCTTTCTCTCCACCTATGTATCTGTCATCGCACCTGCTTTCTCAGCTTTCTATTGTTCCTTTCTAACTAGTTTGTACTCCTCACTCTTTTATAATTAATCTTTTTACATTTATGTAACCCCCTGCACATCAGTGGCGTTTCCGCCTTGCTCGCGGTGAAATGATTAAAAAAAAAGCAATGAAAAAAATACTTTATTCTAAAGCACGAAAAACGTCACATAAAGAATTTTTCCAGTTTGTCATTAATTTCTTAAATTTTTACGTTTCCTACTTAATTTGTTTTGGCTCCTGCTTAGTTAAAATTTTCAACAGTTTAACTTACTCGTGCTTCGCGTACAATTATTTAAATAGTGGGTTACCTAATATTTAAATCCTACCTGCCTTAAAGTTATTAGCCAGCAAGTTAGATTTTAGACAGAAGCTTAGCTAAAATTTAAAATCCACAAACCCTAAGATTATGATTAACCAGCAAGGTGGATTAGACAAAAAAGGCTAAAACGTTAGGGAAACGTTATGCAGTTATGGGTTAAATTTCTTTATTATTATTATTATTACGAATGTACACTTGCCGTAAAAATGATGGCAAAATATTGGAAAGGATTGTTATATATATCGTTCACTAATGAATTTGAAAACTCTCAGCTACTAGCGTATATTTCCTTTGTATGTATAACACTGTAAAATCTACCTTCCTTCACTAAGCGCCCATAGCTTAGAGATAGAATCGCCGGCTGATGTCAATTCGTTCGGTTTCAATCTTGGCTATCAGCAATCGGATGTCTAACCGTACTAATGAGCTGTGATACAGTGAAACAGGATTTTTTGCGGATATATATATATATATATATATATATATCCACAGACAGATCTGTTTCGCCGTATCACAGCTCATCAGTACGATTGGACTCCATATATAAATTATTGGTTCCGTAAAATCATAGGATCAACTTAAGTCCGATACCTGAATCAATTTTGATATTAATAACATCAAAATTAATAAGCTCTCATTGGGGATTTTACCTACATATGGCTTTACATTTGGATATATATATATATATATACACACACAATAATGTTTATTATAATAGAGAGGATATATATATATATATATATATATATATATATATATATATGTGTGTGCGTGTGTATATATATATATATATATATATATATATACAATAGTGTTTATTATAATAGAGAGGATATATATATATATACACACACAACAGTGTTTCTTATAATAGAAAGGATACACACACACACACACACATATATATATATATATATATATATATATATACAATCGTGTTTATTATAATAGAAAGGATATATATATACATACATACACACACGCAATAGTGTTTATTATAATAGAAAGGATATATATATATACACACACGCAATAGTGTTTATTATAATAGAAAGGATATATATATATATATATATATATATATACACACATACACACACACTAGTGTTTATTATAATAGAAAGGATATATAATATATATATATACAATAGGGTTTATCATGATAGAAAGGAGGATATATATATATATATATATATATATATATATATATATACAGAGAGAGAGATTCTTCACTACTGGACGATATAATTATTGCAAAAAAATCAAATAAGACACCGTTAAAGAGCAAGACACCGTTAAAGAGCAAGAACTTTAATAACTTGCTATAAAGTTTAATAACTGGTAGTAAAGAGAATAAACTGAGCTGACGTTGCCTTGCTATTCTCTCTCTCTCTCTCTCTCTCTCTCTCTGAACGGGATAGGAGAGAATATATATTTATATATATATATATATTTTCGATATTTAAATTTTAAATTGAATTTTTAAAAATGAAAACATTTTCTTGAATTTATTTTAGTTTTAATTATAAGCTAAATTTAATATTTCCAGTAAGCAAAATACTCTGGTGGATTTCAAACAGAAATTTTATTGATTGGAACATAAAATTTTCAGATGTTTTTTTAATTTTTCGGCCATTTTTGAGCAATCGACAGATTTGTAAACAAAAATTGATTTTAGATTTTAAAATTCTTGCGAAAATAAAATATTCATCTGTGACACATTAATTTTAGAAAATTAGCAAATGCATTGTTAAATTAATTTCAGTATTACTTATTTATAGCATGAAATTTAGAATAAAACTATTTTTAAAACAGTTGATTTTTCTAACCTATCCACCGTAACTGAAGTGTGTTGACAGATCGAGATAAGGTAAGTGTATGGCGATCACAAGTGACATAATTGTACAAATGTTTTCCGACAAAGAGGAGTAACCCTGAAATACATGACTTTTCAATTTACACATAGAAATTACCATACAAAAAAAACTCTTCAAATACACACAAAAAATTTGAAAATTATTTTAAAAATACTATGGCTAAATGATTTGTATTAAACTTTTCAATTTTCGATTAGTAAATATAGCTATGTAACCTGCCAGTCTAACGTCTACAAGAATTGGAAATATTTTTTAAATGTTTTTGAAATTGTATAAATCATTTTAATTAAACAAACAAAAATAAAAACAATTCTTTTATAATTTCATTCATTAATCGAAACTGCTTTTTTCATCAGACTATATTGTCGAAAATTTTTATTATTTATTAAATCAATTAAAATCTAATGAAATAATGTCATTGTTTTAATGCATTTTTATTTTACTATTCGGTCAGATTTTCGGTAAAAGAGAATAAATGGTTTTTAAAAAAATAATACATGATTTACATTACCTAAGGAGTATTGCGTTTAACTTTTAAAAGCCATTTTTGCCTACAAAATTTAATTTTTTGAAATTTCATTAGTTTACGTGGGTAGCGGTAACAGATAAAATAAAAAAATTTACCAAGATTATTTTTAAAATAATTTCATTTGTTTGTAAATAAGTCTTGAATGTTTGATTAAAATCCGACAAGTATCAGATTTTTGTAAGAATTTCCAAATAAATGTTTGTCATCAGAAAAAAAGTGAATTACACATAACTCACTTTTTCATGTATTTTCTAATTAATAATTTTTCATTAAATCTCCTAACGATTTAGTTACCATCTGGCGATAATCAAACCAAGATTTTTACCAAAATTTCAAACATGTTAGAAAAAATTTTAAAATATAATTTAAAAATATTTTTTTTCTCTTAATAATAACATACATTATTATGGAAAAAGTTTGTTTTTATTAAGTTCGGGAGCTTTTTTCTTCATACTACGCTGTTAATTTCAGCGAATTCTGGGCGGTACCCAACATGTAATGGTCTTTATTATAATAGGGAGGTTTATTAAATATATGATAAGCACTCCATTAAGAGAAATTCCCGCTGGCCTGATGTGAGCTAGTGAATGTGTTTCGAAAAGTCATCTCACCTTCAGTTTCGGGGCGTTTCTTTTTTTTCCCCAAAATCTGGACAGTGGATCCAAACGTTTGGCCTATATTATGTATTTCTCAACATCTGTTGTCTTTCGGTTATCCTTGCCCTTATGAGCATTATCGATGGTTGCTCGGTTTTTCGTTTTTTTTTTATATCTACTCAGTTTCAAAGCATCATATTCAACAATGCAATATCATGTCAACTTAAAAATTGCTTATTTCAAGTAAATTTACTTTGTTTATATTCTTTAGCATATGTCACATACATAATGTTACGTCTAACAAAAGGGAAAAAATGGTTGACTAAAACTCAGAGATAAACCATAAATATTTAATTTACAAAACACACCAAATAAAATATTTACAAATATAGAATTTTTGTTGCATTCAAAACAAGAAACATAGTTTAATACTGGCGAGTCTTACGAGGAGAGAAGGGGAAGGTAAGGTCAGTATCTTTACCCAGTTAAGTTGGCGAGGAAGTTAAGTGCTATACTTTTTGGAAATCCTCAAATGAGTATATAAAGAATAATTTTAAGTACGATCAATGAAAATGTCAAAAATATGTATTTACCCATATAATTTCATGAGGTTCTCTTCCAGGTGGAAGTTGGTCGGCAACTTCTTATAGATTCTTTTGGCTGGATATAAATCCTTGAATCATAACCGGAGTTGATAACATCAGCTAACTTCCCAAAACCTATTTTTATAGGGGCTATCACCTAATTTGCATATTTCTAGAACCTTTTGAATTCTCTCGAATCTTTTGGAATTTTCTACAATCTTCCAAAACATTCTATTCCTAATTTCTCTATTTAACAACTACTTCATGAGTTAAAACGTTTTTTTAATAACAAGTAGGACTCAATAGAATCCCTTACAACAACTGTTTAGACATTATTATTATTATTATTTTTATATATAAATGCATCCTCATAACACATAGGTTAGCTTATCGGTCATAGAATGATGATTTGCCTTATACTATGTATTCAGCTTTTAAAAATCACTTTAAATGTAACTGCCCTAATATTTATTACCAATTTGCTCTTTAATTAATAAATAAGCATGCTATTCCAATGAAGGAATCTGGAATCAGTGAACACCTTAGCGTATGGGTTAAAGCTTTATAAGATACAGAAATAAATGATTTAGAAAAAGAACGACCAATGTTGCGGTATTTAACAATGTATTTTGACAATTTTACATATCTGCACATATATAAATCTACCATCCGCCTGTGCATTGAATATTACCGCCATATCTGGTCGGGTGCTTCTGCTATCCACCGAGGTGCCCTTGACAAAATCTCACGGAGAAGCTGTAATGTGATAGATCCCGACTTGGCAGCTCGTATACAGTCACTTTCTCATCGGACCAATGTGGCTTCTTTGTGTCTCTTCTACAAATACTTTCACGGCTTCTGCTCTGATGAACTTAGCTCACTGGTGCCCCCTATATATAAATTTACTAGAGTAACAAGATTAGCAATTAGATCCCACTCTTTTAATGTGAAACCGATAAATTGTAAACACAAATTCTACTCTAATAGCTTCTTTTCTCGCACTTCCCGCCTGTGGAGTTACATTCCATTTACTTGCTTTCTCGATGGCTGTAATCTCCAAGAATATAAATGTAAAGTCAATCGTCATCTCCTATCTCACTTACTTTTATCCTCTCTCTCTCATGCTTCGTTCTGCGTCCACTTCACTCTCATCAGTATTCTCACTCTTTTCTTACCCACTTCCTGACACCCCCTATAACCTGTCACTCTTTCTCATAACTTTCCTCCTATATAGACTAAACTATCGCCCGGTTCACACTCCACCCACATCTATTGAACAGGCGAAGAGGCTCATCCCTTGTTTTCTGTTTAGGATGCGGTTTCCGGTTTTCCCTTTTCAAGTCTTTTCACTTTTTTTTTATTTTTTTATTTTTTTTTCCAATTGGAGTAGATAGACTAAACTATCGCCTGGTTCACACTCCACCCACATCTATTGAACAGGTGAAGAGGCTCATCCCTTGTTTCCTGGTTAGGATGCGGTTTCCGGCTTTCTCTTTTCCATTCTTTTTACCCTTACGTAGCCCCCTGCGCATCAGTGGCGTTATCGCCTTGCTTGGGGTGATATGATTAAAAAAAAAAATGTAACACTCTGCCAAACAGTGGCAATAAAATGCCTTGCTTGGGGCGATATGATTATAAAAAAAAATTATTTTCACAAAAATAGAAAAGTGGATAAAATTAAGATGTCCCTTCTCTCTAGATTTATTCAGTTTTTATAGTGAGGCAAACCTATGGAAGCTAGTAACCCTACTAGGATTTTATATTTCGAAAGGCAATAACAATATAAGATTCGAAGATGACAGTGTCGATGACTCTCACGGAATAGAAATTAGAAGTCCTGTTAAAGTAGTATGTGGCGGAGGGACTAGTCATCATCTGTAAGAAAAGATGGATTATGAGCAAAAGGCTAATCCTAAGATGCGAACTACGAATGTGAGATGTCAACTTCAAGCAAGTGTAGACGTTTAAACATCTGGGAAGTGTTTAACGAAGAAAGACACCGGAATCCGATCACGGATTGGACAAACACAAGAGGCATTCTAAAATGTTGAAAGACATGAAAATTTCGTTCAAAACAAAAGAGAGTTCTTTGTTGCCATGTGATAGCAATTGTTTTACATGACGATGAACACTTTTTAGTACAACTGTGTACTGGCCTAATTTAATTACGACCAAAAAAAAAAAAAGTAATTACACACACACACAACAGTAAAAGAGGTACTGGTTAGACCATTAGACTCTTATTTAAATAAAAATGTGCTCAATTTTCAATCAAAAGAACTGAATATGCAGAGTCAACAATATATTAAAAAACGAAATATTCACCACTTACTTGCTGCCCAGGTTCTAGCCATCATAACAATCTCATCCATGGAAGTGTTAACATATCGTTCTTTTATATATACATATATATTTTTATCATGCTTATATAACACAATTTTCGATCTACCGTAAACAAACCATATCTGCTATGAAATGTATCGTAAATGTCAACATGTTACGGAAATAAACGAATTTTGACGAAACTTGGTTATAAGCAACCGACAATTTGTAATGAATTATTTTGAACATTATTTTTTTTACCGATACTCGTATTTAAGTAGATATTCTGTTTTTAATTAAACAGTATTTTATATTTATATCTACCGGCCTGATTATTTTACGATAAATTTTATTGCAAAAATGTGTGCTATCCAGCAGGATTCAAACCTGCGACCCCTATTTACATAGGGGAAGCTACCATTTGATCTGGTACTGTCTTAACCACTCGACCATGAATAGCCTCTTGATTAGACGAGGTTTTTATCATGCTTATATAACACAATTTTCGATCTACCGTAAACAAACCATATCTGCTCTGAAATGTATGTTAAGACAGTACCAGATCAAATGGTAGCTTCCCTTATGTAAATAGGGGTCGCAGGTTCGAATCCTGCTGTATAGCACACATTTTGGCAATAAAATTTATCGTAAAATAATCAGGCCGGTAGATATAAATATAAAATACTGTTTAATTAAAAACAGAATATCTACTTAAATACGATTATCGGTAAAAAAAAATAATGTTCAAAATAATTCATGACAAATTGTCGGTTGCTTATAACCAAGTTTCGTTAAAATTCGTTAATTTCCGTAACATGTTTACATTTGTTGACATTTACGATACACTTCAGAGCAGATATGGTTTCTTTACGGTAGATCGAAAAGATATATATATATATAGGAGAATATGATATATAAATGTTACATATCAGAACAATATTTGAAGGAATCAAAGTAGAATTTTTTGTGGGTGATACATTTTGTCCCTACATGCTTTAGTCAGTCAGTTAAGTGCCATAAACTATACACGTTTGGGCGATCATGAATGCAGAATATCTCCTCACTTATGAGGATAAAACTGGATTCAGCAGGAATGTGGTTCTACAGAAGGATACTGAGAATTCCATTAACGGAACAAGAAAGAAACAAGGAACGTTTTCTTAATTTTTTTATAATCATTTCCCTCCAAGCAAGTCAGGATTGCCACTGGTGCGCAGTGGGTAGAGAGAAACCCCCAGGATATAGGGGGGGATACTGAAGAAAGGATGGGAGGTGTATGGTATTTAAAGAAATAGAAGATTGCAATTGATGTTGTATTTAAACTTTTTGAGGTTGTGGCTACCAGAGAAGCAAGTATACGGAAAGGAGTTTTACATATGCGAAGTGTGAGAAAAAATGCTGACAAAGAAGTGGCGGTTACATTTGACTCTTTTGATGGTAAAGGGGTGGGACCTAGATGCCAGTCAAGTAGCAGGTGTAAATTCACGTGGTCGATACACCAGGGATAGAAGCTCATCAGAACAGAAGCCGTGAAAATATTTGTAGAAAAGACAGAGGGAAGCTGTGACACCTCAGCCCGGTTCGCTGTCCGTCTAATGTGACGCTCGTCCTCCTTGACGGTCGTGACGATCCCAGTGGTGACACTGCCACCCGGTCGTACGGTTGGTCTGGTCGCAGTCGCTGGTCGGGACGATCCCGTCCGATGACGTCGCCACAAAAGCTGGTTTACAGGACGTCTTTTGCAACAACGGACCACTGTCCCACGTTGTGATTAGATCCCAGAAGTCTCGTCGTGCAATTTCAATAGTCGTCCCTTTTAGCCAGTCCGGACACTGGTGTACACTTGTGGGTTGAAAAAAGTAAACATGGCACCAAAAAAAAATTCATAAAATAAATGAACGAAGTTGAACACGCCTGGAAAGCTACGTAAAATGTCTTTATATAAAGAAAAAACAATATCTGTCTTTTCCCAAGAATACAGTTGTCGAAAATGATTTTTACAATGGAGAGAGAAACTTTGCCAAAAGCATCAAAGCTTCTAATCTTCAAATAAAATGTCTAAGTTTCGTTAGCGTTGAAATAAACAGATCTCTTCAAATATTCGCCAAATTCTTTTGTATTTCATTAAAAGTCTTTTCATTAATTCTCTATAATCAGGATTGTCAATTTTCCTATGTAACTTCTAAAACAGCAAAGTTCCTTCGGGTCCTTCTCAGAGTTTAACGGAGTTTACCGAGGTTGAACGAACGAAGATTCAGAACTTTCGATTTTCCCCTGATAAAAAAAAATAACAATAACGTTCTTTCGGGTTTCATGTCGATGGCGCATTATTCCAAATTAACTTCTTTGAGGTAATTTGCAGCAGGCTTCATTCGAAATTAACTCTTTAGCCATAAGTTCCGTGTGTCATGGCTCCCCGGCTGGGCC
The DNA here is from genome assembly GCA_037127315.1 of Ascarosepion bandense. Classification (NCBI taxonomy): domain Eukaryota; kingdom Metazoa; phylum Mollusca; class Cephalopoda; order Sepiida; family Sepiidae; genus Ascarosepion; species Ascarosepion bandense. Next base: position 3,949,914 of record JBBBDQ010000244.1, read on the forward strand.
ATTCCCCCCCCCCCCCCCCCAGCCGCTACATTTCGACTGATAGCAACTCTAACACAAAAACTGTCAGCCAACTCGAAAAACTTCCACAGACTCTGAAAAAACTGCTTCCCAACTGTATTTTTTTGTCGAGCATCTATTTTCATAACCAATTTCGATCCTCTCTGGGGATCCGGCCGGCTCAAAGTCTTCGGCCAATGAAAATCGGTCTCCGCCCCTTCGATTTGCGGATGTCTTAGCTCGATCAATGAGATCATGCCAACTCACACCGAACTGAATTCAGCTCGGGTTATTTCGGACTGGTGTATTCAACAGCTGCCTTGGCATCTGGATGACCTTATCAAATCACTCTGACACTTGTTTGTCTACGCTTTTCAGATTAGCGGAATACATTTCAAATCTAAGAGAAATCCATATTGAACATGAAAAGAGGCGTAAATCATGAAAGATGAGAAATGTATATTTATCCAAAATAACTTTATTTTATGTTTCCGTGCTTTTAGAAGCACTTGATGGTACTGAAATTATTTTTTTTTCGTCAGCTCACATCGTGTGACGCAATAAAACACTAATAATATCACCAATATCAATTTCTCTCTCCGTTGTTTTAAACCAAGCAAAGGAAAACATCCCCGCGGGAGAAGCGAAAGCATCACCGCGTGAGATAGTGTCACAAAGCCACATCTCGTCGGTGAGAAAATGACTGAAGACGAGCGGCCAAATCAGGGTCAATTTTTTTCAAATTAATATACCGAGAACCGACGAATGTTTGCTGTGATGCAGTGGATATTGACTCGGAACGACAAATCGGCGAGCAGAGTTCAAAATCCAGTTGACTTCCTCGCATTCACTTACGCACAAATACCCTTAAATAAGGTATTAGTCCGTTTCTTCTCTCCAGTTATGGGTTAAATAATCGGACCAATTGCATTCTATAGCCTTGGCTGAAAACCACTCTATCGCAGAAAGCAATGCCAATCTACTGCGGGATATTCTTCTACCCAGTCAGTCATGTTTCTTTCGAGACATGATCGCACAAAGCGTGTATCATGTATGGCGCTCAACTGACTGACTGAATATAACAGTTTAAAACATGATTAAGGTTTCTACTGGGCAAAAACGGGGGGTTCATTTTTATATTGTTATGAAGTAATAAACTGATTCCCCACTAATTGCTACTTAATAATGTAATACATCTCTCCCCCTCTACCTATGAGTCAAATAACAGTATAGATTGGGTTCTATAGCCTTGGCTGGCAACCAGTCTACCGCAGGAGGCAATGGCAGCCTACTGTAGAATAATCTTCTGCCCAGTCAGTCATGAATATTTCGAGATATGATTGCACAAAGCGTGTATCACGTATGGCACTTCACTAATACCTAGAATCAGAAAGAGACATTCGAAATTCCTTGGACACACAACACTGATGAGTAGAAAACTGGAGACAACAGAAAAGTCGTTCTACAGAAGGCTACTGAGGGTTATATGGACGGAACAAGTAAGCACTTAGGGAGTCTTTGAAAAAATGTTTCTTTCAAATTGATATACTTACAATCAGGAAGAGACATCCGAAATTCCTTCGACGCGTAATGAGGAAAGAAGACTTGGAGAACTGATTAGCCCTTGCGGGGTATAATGATGACAACAGATGTAGCGGAGAGCCTCGAGCCACCTTTCTGAAGCATAAATGAATGGAGTGCATAACAGTAAGATGGTGAAGGCGTTTAAAAAAAGGAGTCACTGGTAAATGCCTCAAGGAATAATAAGTTTTGGAGAGTCATGTCCAGAACGTGATGTATAAAAGAACAGAATCCTGATTTTAATTTCAAAATATGTTTTTTTTTTTACGATTTGCTCATACAAATAATCGGATAAATCCATTTTTTCTTATCTAATAATAGATTTTATTTGTTTATCTTTATTTAGATTTTTGGGATGACGAGTAAGCATTGTATACATTCCGACCAATGTAAACATTTTTTTATAATCGTATCGCCCCAAGCAAGGCATATTACTGCTACTGTTGTGCAGGGGGTTACATAGGAGGAATGTTATGTAAAAGAGGTTATAGGGGGTGTCAGGAAGAGAGTATGAGAAGGAAGTGAATACTGATGAGAGTAGAGAGGACGGAGAAAAAACCATCAGAGGGAGGATGTAAGTTATTGAGACAGGAAATGACTATTGCCTTTACATTTGAATTCTTGAAGATTGTAGCTGTCGGGAAAGCAAGTAAGCGGAAGGGAATTCTACAGGCGGGAAGTGCAAGAAAAGAAGCTGCTGGAGTAGAATTTGCGTTTACAATTTATCGGTTTCACTGTAAAAGGGTGGGATCTAGTTGCTAATCTTGTGGCTCGAGTAAATTCATATATAATGGGTACCAGTGAGCTAAGTTCATCGGAGCAGAAGCCGTGAAAGTATTTGTAGAAGAGACACAGGGAAGCCACACTGCGTCGGTGAGAAAGCGACTGCATCCTAGCTGCCAAATCGTGATCGATCACATTACAGTTAACAGCTTCTCCGTTAAATTTGGTCGAGGACACCTAGATGGATAACAGGAGCACTCGACCAGATATGGCAGCAATATTCAATGCACGAGCGGATGGCCTTCGGATTATTTTTTAATTTCAGGCCCGTCCCTTTAGGGAATTTTAAACTGAACCCTTGGCTTAATCGTTTACCTAGAGAACACTGAAAAGTCAGACCTCTGAACAAATCATCGCATACGCTAGGCTATGAAAGACTCTATACTAGGCTGAGCATAGAAATAAATTCGAGTTATTAATAAAATAATGAGTCAATGGCAGCAAGGCTTCAACAATACTGGCAGCAGTAGCAGTAGGAACAGAGAAGCCCCAGTGAATGCGGTCGAGTGATCGTCGCAGAGATTTTTCTCGTTGCGACGGCATTTCTCACTGTCAGCACTTTGCCTTCGGGCAGAGGGCGCTCTCTGCTTCCGAGCAGAGAGCACAAACCCAGTCGTGGTTCCGCCGAAGGGTAGAACCACGACTCGGTAAAAATAGACGGACATTTTTTTGGCCCGGCTATATGGCCGGGAATACCCATTTTAAAATGACCATGTGTCACATCCGGCCTTGCATGGGAAGGCTAGTAAATACAGTGAATGCGGTCGAATGTGATAAACAATAGTCAGCCAACCGTGACAACCAATGGCAGCAGCTGGTAGGTTAGGTTTTAAGCTACAAATTCTAGACTCAGGATTGTCTCAGGGGAAAGAGTGGGTTAAAACATTCGTGAATTTTGATGTGAAACCGTTATTATTTACGGTGGTAGATTATTCTCTTTACACTGTCTGTCTAGGGATCGTTCTTTTTATGTGCAGCATCCCTTCACGACGTAGGTGATCTGGCCTTCCACATCGTGCTGTCCCTTGTAGCACTTGTTATATTTAGTCTTGTTATTTCTCCCAAACTCTGTTTCGGCATCGATTTGCTTTAACTTGTCAAGTAAGTCACGCGTCGTTTTCGCTGTTCAAAGAGGACATCCTGTGAATCTTAGATTCTCTAAGCCCTCCTTCCTCATTCTGTCTTAAAAACATCAACTATCCTTCACTGATGTTTTCTTTTCGTTTTGTCTTGGGATATCTAGATTATTATTATTATTAAACCACGATTCTGCTCTTGGAAAGGAACTCAAATCTGTGATGGATTGCAGTAAGAAATGACTCGCCTACTTAAATGCACCTAAAACGAAGCTACTCTCCTTTAACCACCAAAGAGTAGCTTTCCTACCTTCTACTAATATGGATCACACTAGTCTCTCTGAAAGCAATACACTGCGTCTCCTCGGCCTCACTCTCTCAGCCGATCTCAAGTGGAATGACTACATCGAATCCATAGCTACATCTACTGCTAAGAAGTTTGGGTTGCTGTGTCAGGCCAGGAAGTTTTTTTCTTGCCAAAAATCCATCTTGTACATTTATAAATCTACCATTCGTTTGTGCATTGAATACTGTTGCCATATCCGGTCGGGTGCTCCTGCTATTCAGGTTGAGGTTCTCGACAAAATTCAAATGAGAATTTGCAATGTAATCGGTTCTGATTTGGAAACTCGGCTTGTCACTTTCTCACCGATGTGATGTGGCTTCTCTCTGTCTTTAAGTAATTTCACGGCTTCTGTACTGAAGAGCTTCATTCCCTATTGCCCCACCCTCATTAATTTACTAGTACAGCTAGATAGGCAACTAGGTTCCACATTTTTACAGTCAGAACAATCAAATGTAGCTGACACTTCTACTCCTTCAGCTTCTTTTAGTCGCACTTCCCGCCTGTGTTACTCTCTTCCGAATACTTGCTTCCCTGATAGGTCAGTCAGTTAAGTGCCATACGTGATACACGCTTGGGCGATCATGTCTCTAAAGAGACATGACTGACTGGGCAGAAGATTATCCCGCAGTAGGTTGCCATTGCTTTCTGCGGTAGACTGGTTGCCGGCCAAGGCTATAGAACCCAATCTGTCCTGCTATTTAACCCATAACTGGGGGAAGAGACGGATTAATACCTTTCCCAAGGGTATTTGCGCGTAAGTGAATACAATGAAATCAACTGGAATTCGAACTCGGCTCCCCGGCTTCTCGTTCCGAGCCGATATATACTGTACCACAACGCACATCCTCCCTGATAGGTACAATCTCCAAAAGTTCAAGTGTAACGTAAGTTGCTATCATCTATCTCCTTGACTTCTGCCTCTCTCCTACTCCTCTTCAACATTCCCTGTACGTTTTTATTTTCTCTTTCGCCTCTCCCTTCTCTCTCTCTCTAATTCCCTGTGTACAAGTGACAGTACAGCCTTGCTTGGGGTGAAAAAAAAATCAAATTGCATCGTTTCCATTTTGTCTCAGTTTGTACTGAAACCAGTCCAGGGATTGAACTCACAATTACTGTCGCACCAAATTCACGAGCCGACTCTCATCTCCTGGGTTTATTTTACAGTGAATTCTAGTATAAAGAAAATATGCGATTATGGGTTTAGACGTATTTGTCAGTTTGAATCGCAACGTATTAGATTTTTTTGCTTGTATAGTTTTTGTTTATACCAAAGTATGTGTGAGATCTCTCTCTCTCTCTCTCTCTATATATATATATATATATTGTGTGTGTGTGTTTCATTAAAAAGGTATTATGATTAAGTTTTTTATATATTTTTTCATGTGTTCTAAGGAATTTTTCTTTTCGGAACTCAGATTATATAGGCATTGTCCAAACTTTTTGTTTTCCCAAGCAGTATCTGCTATAATGTGAGTGCTGAAATGAAAAAAAAATTATAAGAACATATGAAAAATTTATATAAATAACTTAATGATAATACTTTGTCTGTTATTTTCAATGAAACCTGCATAAATGACAGATTGCTGTCCAAATGCACAATATATAATGGATCTGGCCATCAATACTTTTTTTTTATATATACAAATTTCGTGAAAGACTACTAATCACGTACTTAGTGCGATTAAGGTTTTTATGTAATTTTTCTTCTGTTGGTACAAGTGTTTTTCTGTTCTGATATGAAGTGTGTAAAAACTGTGATAAAAATCTGCATATTTGAGAGGTTCCGGCTGTAGAAATGTTATATTTTGCAAATACCGACAGTACGTTGAAGCCGTGTTCATAGTTAATGTTATCGAGCATTGGCTTTTCCTTTTTTTTTTATTGGTTATTTTTAATCTTTTAACATGTTGTGAATAGTGTTTGGTAGGTTACCGAGTATGTTTAAAAGTGTCTTAATAGAGTTATGACCAGACAGGTGTAACGTCAGTCGTCTAGATAGCCATGTGGAGGTATAATCAATATAATTATTTTTGGGCTTGATTTGATCAGAAATACTGTTTCTTAAAAGACATGCATATATATATATATATATATATATATATATATATATATATACTCCATTTGTAAACGAGTTATTACTCGACCTAGGTTTCCACCATGAGTAGTGTTTTCAGGCGATGTTCAATAACTGATCATGGTAGAAACCTAGATCACGTAATAATTCGTTTACAAATGGAAAATATTCAAAAGTTCTGCAATATAATTGCATTGAACACTTTTTAATACAAATGTGCACTGGTCTAATTTTATTATGACCAAAAACTAAGTAATTAAACGATCTCTCTCTCTCTCTCTCTCTCTCTCTATATATATATATATATATATATATATAATAACGATAATAATTATAACAATATTAATAGTGACAAAAACTTCTGCTAATACTAGTAATAGTTATACTATATTTAAGTTCGTCTTGAAAGACCCACCGAGAACGAACTCGGAGGGAAAAGGAGGGGAAGTAAAAAAAGAAACAAACGAAGTTCATCAACAAAAATCAAATACTCGTAGGAAAGAAAAAGGCTTTCACTTAGATTTTTATATATATATATATATATATATATATAGCAAATATAAGAAAAATTAAGGCAGACACATTATTTCATGTAAATCGGAATATAGGCCTATTCAGCCGAACCATCATCAGCTTCTTTTTTTTTTATTGTACAATGGATTTTACACGAAAAGATGGAAGCTGATGATGGTTCTCCTGAAATAGGCCTATACTTCCGATTTACCATGAAATAACGTGTCTGCCTTAATTTTTCTTATTCGCTTAAATTTATTTAATATATAACGAAAATATATGAAAGAAATAAATTTACATGTATCAACGCTGCCCCCCTAACCTGTTGAGAAAATATTAAGAAAACTAAAACTCCATATGTGTTCAGCGCGCTTACTCTAATTTCTTGTTAGGAAGTAGACTGCCATGTTTTCGTTTTATTGTGATTTTTCTATCCGTGCTTGTTTCGCTGTTTCTTCGTCTCGTATTTTCTTCTTTTCTTTTCTGACATTTTTATGTTTGTTTTCACATCGGGCCTTACCCAAACAACTGGCCGAACGATTTTGATGTGTTAATATCTTCATTCATATTAATCAAATGTTTTTCCTGCGCAAATGTCGCAACCAACGATGTATTAGTGCGCTAACATCTGGGGCTGTAGATTCTATATTCACTCTGCATTAATAAATGCGAACTGAATCTACACCAATTTACAATTACCTCATCTCTCTCACTCTCCACGCGTGCGCCCCGTACCGGAAGTAGAGGTGCACATACATAGTGGCGGTTTTAACTAACATATGTTATGATGTGTATCTACGCATATAATAATGTTCAAATTTATCTCTCACTCTCTCTTTTATCGCTGTGTATGAAATATACATATATGCACATACACATATATATATATATATATATATATAATGAGTATAAATATTGGTTGTTTAATTACTTATTTTTGGTCATAATAAAATTAGACCAGTGCATCAGTCAGTTAAGTGCCATACGTGAAACACGCTTGCGCGATCATGTCTCGAAAGAGACATGACTGACTGTGCAAAAGATTATCCCGCACGTCTATTGAACAGGTGAAGAGGCTCATCCCTTGTTTCCTGGTTAGGATGTGGTTTCCGGTTTTTCTCTTTTCCAATTTTTTCAATCTTTTTTTCTTATTTTTTATTTTTTTCAATTGGAGTAGATAGAGTAAACTATCGCCCAGTTCACACTCCACCCACGTCTATTGAACAGGTGAAGAGGCTCATCCCTTGTTTCCTGGTTAGGATGTGGTTTCCGGTTTTTTCTCTTTTCCAATCTATTCCTTCTCACGTAGCCCCCTGCGCATCAGTGGCGATTTCGCCTTGCTTGGGGTGATATGATTTAAAAAAAAAAAAGAAAAAAAAGTAGGTTGCCATTGCTTTCTGCGGTAGACTGGTTGCCAGCCAAGGCTATAGAACCCAATCTGTCCTGTTATTTAACCCATAACTGGAAGGAATAGACGGATTAATACCTTTCCCAAGGGTGTTTGCGCGTAAGTGAATGCAATGAATTCAACTGGAACTCGAACTCGGCTCCCTGATTTCTTGTACCGAGCCGATATCCACTGTACCAGAACGCACATCCGACCAGTGCATACTTGTATTAAAAAGTGTTCAATACAATTATATGTCCGTTTGTAACATAGTAAATGGGTGCGATGGATAAATTAGCGCCATTTTATATTTTGAATTTTGCACATGCGCGCTATGTGTTTTTTATTTTGTTGAATTCACAGCATTGTAGGTTCAGTTGGGCATCGTCTGGGAGCGAAGAGAACCATGACGCAATCAACACTCACCAGAAATTTGAAAACGACATGCTGTACTGCTTGGCATTCACATTCTAGACAGTGGATACGATACATAGAGAAAGTGTTCTGCGGTATTATTCAGCAAAATATCCGGTGCTGAACGGATATAAACAGATCAGTACAATAGTTAAAATAACCGACAAGAACGAACTTACAACTTAGAGAGGAGAGGTTCAGATTGCAATAGTCGCCGAAGTCATCAGTCTGAAAATTACTCGAAAGACACTCGAACATTACGCTTCGAATGCTACTCTTCTTTACTTAATTCGAGAACACTAACCATGGATTTATAGTACCCAGCGCAAATGACACCGTTTTAATTACAATTTAACTACCCCTTAATGTAACCCCCTACCTTGAGTAGCCCCTGGGTCTTGTACAGAATGAATTCTTTTGTAAATGAAGTCTAGAGTCTTGACCTGTTCAAGTCTAGAGTTAACCATTATCTTCCCCTCCTATTTATATAAACTATTCCTTGATCTAACCCTCTACCTTGAGCAGCCCTTGAGTCTTGTATATGGTGAAACTTACTGTTAAAGAAAGAGGTTTTATTTTAAAAGTCAAATTAAAAGTTCAATGTAAAAAATTTGTTGTATTGTCGAGGTAGATAAGATACACATATAGAAAGTGTGCTGTAGTAATATTCAACACAATATCCGGTGCTAAACGGATATACACAAAACAGTACAAGAGATAGAATGATAGACAATACAGAACTTACAACAGAGAGGGGAGGGGTTTAGCTTGCAATAATCACCAAAGTAATCAGTCCGAGTATTACTCGAATGCTACTATTATTTACTTAAATAGGCCATTTTAGACCATTCGATCATTGAAATTGCTGCAGGGATGTTAGTCGCTCTACAACAAAGTTCTTGTGTTTCAGTGTCAGTATGAGGATAGTGCAGAAGATATTGGAAAGAGTTGGATGAGTCTCATGGTACTGCAGCTCGCTAAACTCACTCTGATCGTTCTAATCAGAAAATAATTTCTTAATTTGCTGGTGAAGGTCTCAGGCTCAACACGGAGGCCAACATCAAGTGCCCTGAGAATGTAGGGCTGCTCTGGGTCAAGAGAATCTCTGCTCAAAGACCCTATGTCTGGCAACAGAACTCTTGACCATGGTTCAATAGCAGGAGAAACTTGTTATGACTCTCAGGCACTTTCTGCGACCATATCACCACTTACAAATTGCCACCTAACTCACCAGACTGCAACCCCCTCGATTATTATACACAGGGTGCAGTTGATTGAGAGTCCAATAAAACGTTTGGCTACATCAAAGATGAACTGAATGCAAGGATTATAGCAGCATTAGACAAGGAGACCGCCCAGAAGAGATGCAGTAGATTCCGAAGTCGTCGGGCGCCGTCGGGCGCCGTCGTAGAAGCCAAAAGTGATTTTATTGATTACATTGTTATTTTAATTTTTATGTCGATTAGATGACAATATATCCATCCCATTCTGTGTTTATATATATATATATATATATATATATATATATATATATATATATAAGAATAAATCTAACTTAGAGCCAACGGACCTACCTAGGTTTCACCTAACGGATTGTCAGAGCAAGTTAGATTTATTCTTACTTGTTTGCTCTGCTATTGTATTGAGCGCTTTAGTGTTAGGGTTCTCGTCTCGGGTATTTTTTTCTTTCAAACAAGTACTTTGACATATATTCAGGTGCTTAGTTTGTTTCATTTTTGTTTTCATTTTTTTCCTCCGCGTTTATACTCGGTGGGTTTTTCGAGACGGATATAAATTATTAATATAACTATTATTATTATTATGTCATTTTTCATCATATTTCGATTTCTGCTTTGGTCTCACTACCAACCAAGTCTGCGGGGAGACCTAAGGCAGGTAGTGGCGTGTTGTTATGGCTCCATTTCATGTTTTTCTATCTTCCCTATCATCTCCAGCATTACATAGATAAAGTTTTCCTTAGTGTGTGGGCTGTACTTAATAAGACAATTTTTTGTATGTCTCTTAAGCTGGGGTTTCCAGGGATTCTTTCAATGTGTTGTTTTGTTCCATTTTTTATCATTCCAAGTGCACCTACTATCACTGGCACAACTCTTGTTTTCAATTTCCACATTTTTTCTATTTCAATTTCCAGGTCTTTATATTTTGACAGTTTTTCAAATTCCTTGATTGCTATGTTACAATCCGCTGGACAAGCCATATCAATTAATAGACAAGTTTTCTCCTTCTGGTTTTTAACAATAATGTCTGGCCTGTTTGCTTCAATTTTTCTGTCTGTGTAGATGGTGTAATCCCATAGAATGGTTACATCTTCTATTTCTGTAACCGGTGCTGGGTGATGTTCATACAAGTGTTTGCCTACAGCTTTTCCATAATGTTTGCATATTGCCCAATGTAAATATTGCCCAACTCTATCGTGGCGATTTTTATATTCGTTTGGGGCAAGCACAGAACAGCCTGAGATTAGGTGGTCTATTGTTTCTTGGTGTTTATCACAAAACCTGCATTTTGGATCCATATTATTATGCATAATATTTGCCTGAAAGTTTCTCGTGAAAAGACTTTGGTCTTGTGCTGCAAGAATAAAGCCTTCAGTTTCGGACTTTAATCCAGATGCACGTAACCATCGATGAGTATTAACTTTGTCAACATTGGATTTATTGGCACGTACTGGATATTGGCCATGCAGAGGTTTGTCTTGCCAGCGCTGTTTCATCTGTTCAAGAGCTTTATCTTTGGCTTTCATTTTCATTTTCATTTTATTATTATTATTATTATTCATTTTATTATTATTATTATTATTCATTTTATTATTATTATTATTATTCATTTTATTATTATTATTATTATTATTCATTTTCATTTTATTATTATTATTATTATTATTATTATTATTATTATTATTATTATTATTATTATATAAAAGAGGCGCCTGTGGTCAAAACGCCCTGGCCGTGAGACTTAAAACCTCACATTCTTGATGTTATCGGTTTGGAGGAAGCGATCTCAGCGTATGGCATTTTTGGAAAGTGTCTGAAAACTTTCCCACAGGTTGACCTGAGCATTGTTAGCAAGACTGGGTAGACAGAACTGTATAGGAGCTCTTAATGTTTGAGCTGGCACGAAGTTGCAAATCATCGTGACCGAGGGTTTCAGCGTATTGGCCTTGTTCAGACTGTTGATCATCCTCTTATACAATTAGCTGGATATTCTATATATATAGAATAAATCTCTACGTGCATATATATATATGTGTGTGTATATGTATGTATATGAAAGTAATATATCTGTAGTTGTTTATATCTACATTTATATCTGTGTATATATATTTATCGGATGTGCGTTGTGGTGCAGTGGATATCAACTAGGAATGACAAATCGGGAAGCCGAGTTCGAATTCCAGTTGAATTCTTGGCATTCACTTTCGCACATATACCCTTGGAAAAGGTATTAATCCGTCTTTTCCCACCAGTTAGAATCTGTCCTATTATTTGATTCAAATTATTCTGGATCATATCGCCTTGGCTGGCAACAAGTCTGCCGCAGAAAGCGATGGCAGCCTGCTGCGGGATAATCTTCTGCCCAGTCCGTCATATCTTTTTCGAGACATAATCGCCCAAAGCGTGTATCACGCATGGCACTTAACTGATATATATATATATATATATATATATATATATATATATATTTCATCTAAATATATGGTTCTGTTATCATTTCGAGCTCTCACGCGGTGTGACGTCATAGAACCGCATTACAAATTTGCGAACTGCGTTTGCTATTTTTGGCAATTGTTGCCGTTGCTTAGCGGAGTTTTATGTCAATACAAGATAAAATCGTCGCTGATAGTGGATGTTCTTCTGATAACGTTCTTGTAACCTCTCTGAAGATAGATCATGTGAGCCGAAAGCTTAGAACCTACTTAATAAAAGTTATCCAAATGTTGGACAATTTTTGTCTTTATTTTCAACTGAAATTAAAGCCAAAATGCTATGTTTAGAAAGGTTAATAATTACACATAATATACATTCATTGTCTCTTATATTTAACAGTATATGTTTAGAAAATATATCTAAACTTATTTATAAATGGAACTTTGTGTGTAGCCGTTACCTATCGACTCCGAAACGGCTGAACCGAAATTCTTGAAAACTTACACAGTTGTACTATAAGCGTCTGCAAGTGTTCTTAGCTAGGTTTTGTGTCAAGGTACTCCAATAAATTTCGAAAATCGATAATCGAAAAAATAGGCTTATAGAAGGAATGGTCCGATTTTAATCAAATTTGATACACTCATAGACAAAAACATAAGAAATGATATTCGGAAGTTTCAAGGTTGCAGTTCTTACAATAGTGCAGACAATCGATAATATATATATATATATATATATATATATATATATATAAGGCAAGATGTTTGTGTGTGTGTCTGTTTATCTGCCTGTATGTTTGTATTTTTTCAGCCCTTTTATTTTACTTTTTGCTTCGGGTTCAGCTCTCAGTAGGTATAATTATAGTTCATAGTCTCAGCTATGATACCATTTACTCAGAGGATTATTTAGCCTTCAAAATTCAGTTTACGACGAAAAAAACTTATTTGATAGCGATACCATGGAAATCAAAATTTGACTTACATCCATTGATTTTTTCTTTCGGTCTACGGTTTCGCTCTAACTGGAAAACAACTATTGCTTTTTAGTCTTTCATGCCAACGTCCAAAGAGTCTGAGCTCCAGGACCATGGATTAGTTTTAAAGCTTTCATTACACCTGAGAAACGCCTGGCTATACTGCTAGTGTGTATATATATATATATATATATATATATATATATATATGCTCCCTATATGATATTGAGTACTTTTTTTCTCTTATATCAATTATCCGTATGTACGTTTATATGTTGATGTAATAATGAAACTCCACTTATCTGCATATATTATTACAAATATCTTCCATGCATTAACGTTATATATATATATATATAACGTTAATATATATATATATATATATAGTGTGTGTGTATAATTAAAGTTTCTCATTCATATTTGTAAATAATCTTGTGTATGTCTGTATATACTCGGTTTTATGTTCGTGTCTTGTGGGTTCGTATTTTCTTTATTCGCATTCTTATTTTTTAATTTTTTGCAACAAAGCACACGACAAAATGATTTTGACGTGTTCTGACATCTTCTCACTGTAATCAACGGGCCGACCTCGTTGATAGCAAATAGCGCATTGGAATTGCCGCCAACGCTTTAGCTGTTTTCTCGTGTTTTTTTCTTATTTATTTATTTTTAATATGAACAGCACTTGTCAAAAAATAAAAATATATAAGAAATATATATAAAAAAAACAAAACAAAAAATAACTTTAAAATTTACTAAAAATGTTTAACACGGCAAAGTTCATTTCGACATTGAGCAATTTTATTCGCCATATGCCATCCTTTTGTCGAAGTTAATGTGAAGAAAGATTCTAAATAAACTATGTTTATATAGATATATATATAGATATATAGTCATAGATATACAGTGAGTATGTATGCGCGTAAATCCAAACTTGGGGAAACTGTTAAGCATACTTTTCTTGTGAAAACATCATATTTTTTTTATTTCTTTCATTTCCATTAAAAATAAAAAAAAATAAAAACTTGCCAACTTTTGCATATCAGTCAGTTAAGTGCCATACGTGATACACGCTTGGGCGATCATGTCTCGAAAGCGACATGACTGACTGGGCAGAAGATTATCCCGCAGTAGGTTGCCATTGCTTTCTGCGGTAGACTGGCTATAGAACCCAATCTGTCCTGTTATTTAACCCATAACTGGAAAGAATAGACGGATTAATATATTTCTTAAGGGTATTTGCGCGCAAGTGAATGCAAGGAATTGAACTGGAATTCAAACTCGGCTCCCCGATTTCTCATGTCGAGCCGATATCCACTGCGCCACAATGCCAAATCCGGGTACGTTAAGAAAAAAAAGCTTTTAACATGGTCATCTCAAGTCAAAAAATGGGTGACATGAAATTCTAGACATGATAAAAAAGAAACGGTAAACTTCTCTTTAAATTCCAGAAAAGCAACTCATCGCGCTTTCTTGATCTCAAGTTTTCTAGTGTCTTGAAGTGGAGCGATTATATTCAATTAATTACTCGGTCTGCTGCTAAAAAGGCTAGTTCTCTGTGTCGCGCCAGACAAATTCTCTCGTCAGAATTCACATTGCACATTTAAAAATCTACAATTCGCCCATGCATTAAATATTACTGTCATCTTTGGTCTGCAGCTCTGGCTCTATTTATATCGGGATTCTCAAAAAGCTCCAAACCATGTTCTTTAATGTTATCAGTCCTTCAGTCACTTTCCCACCCCCGTCACGTGGTCTCATGAATCTAAAGGGACGACTAGATTGCCTATTAGGTCTCTTCATCTTACTATTAAAATAGCAACATGTAACCGTAAGTTCTGTTCTAAGAGTTTTTCTTCTTGTACATCCCTCCTCTGATTATCTCTTCCGGTTTCTTGCTACGTACAGACTTCAAAAATTTAAATGCAATGTCAATCACCACTTTGTACTTTTGATTTATTTTTTATTGTCTTTTCTCTTCACTTAAGTGTTTTTATTCTCTTTAATAAATTCTTTAATAAATTCTTTAATAAATTCTTGCATCTTTATGGCACTATCTCATTGCTTGGGGTGAAATGATTTAAAAAAATGCATGTATAAATGTTCATTGGCTTAAATTATGAATCCATTGATAGCTGTTCACGTTTTTCGTTCTCAATTTACCTTTAATGATATAGCCGTCTTTTTATTATTTATAGGGTTCAGACTATTGTCCTCATCTTTCTTGTCATATTTACGATATTTCGAATGTTGTACGCTTCGGCCTTCTTCAGCTGCTAGGGATTTTCGACCCGAACCCTTTATTTTCGATCACTGAGTTATTTGTTCACCACTGCTGTAAACAGATACTGAACTCAAAAATTTTGGGGTCAATTCAATAGAACTAACCAACGCTTATATCCACTGGGCGATGTTTCCTTGAGCAGTGGTGAATATATAACTTAGAGAGTAAAGTTAAAGGAAGATAACTACATTTGCATCCGGAAGGCGCATTGCACATAGAATGAGAATGATATGCCCCAGTGATTGAAATAAAGGGTTCAGACCGAAATGTCGTGAATGTGGAAATATAGATGACAACAGCCCAAACAATGTAAATAATTGTTATGGTGCCCTGTCTGAACTCTTCCTCCTTTCCATAATTACTAACCTGCGAGATTTTCGGGGAGACACTCGTGAGGCATTCGAGACGCAGTGCAACTTTGACAGTTCGGACGTACACTTCTATCTGCTGACAACTAACACTCTTAATTTGTATATATGTTCTGTTATTCTAATTCACTAGTTCATCCTTTTTGTTTTCCGTGTCTTTCTTCCTGGCCCTAAGAGGCCACAACATTTTGTAGACTTGCTGATTGATCGTCTAGCTCGGTAGCAAGAACTCAGTGTGGACGATGCCTCTCACATCGAAGAACGTGATCTGTCCTGTTACTTTTTAGTCGGACCTCGTATTGTACTCATTATGAGGTGGTCACCTGCTGCTGGAAAAAAACACCGCGTCAGAAATCAAAACAAGTATTAGGATGTTGTTGAAGACTCTACTCGGATTACAGATATGCGGACGACCGGTCAATAACAATTGCGAGATGCCATCATAACATAGATCCAAGTAGAGAAAAATGCTCACAGAACATTGTTGTAAACATCCGAAAAAAAAGTAATATATATATATATATATATATATATATATATAGGAATTGTGGAAAGGTACATGTGCGTTGTGGCGCAATGGATATCGACTCGGAACGAGAATCAGAGAGCCGAGTTCGAACTCCAGTTGAATTCACTGCATTCACTTACGCGCAAATACCGTCTATTCCTTCCAGTTATGGGTTAAATAACCGGACAGATTGGGTTCTATAGCCTTGGTCGGCTACCAGTCTACCACAGAAAGCAATGGCAACCTACTGCGGGAAATCTTCTGTCCAAGCGTGTATCACGTATGGCACTTAACTGACTGACTGACATTTCCAAGATTGAGAAAAAGATTAAAAGATTCTTTCCTTCTCAAAATACTATTATGGGGCTCCATCTATAGGAATGGATTCTTCACCCGTCAATAAATACTAACCTACGTGACTTCCGGGGAGGTAGTCGTGAGGCAGTGTAACTGGACAGTTCGGACGTGCACTTCTATCTGCTAATAACTAACACTCGTATTTGTATATATGTTCTGTTATTCTAATACACTAGTTAAACTACCTTCTTGTTTCTCGTGTCTTTTTTCCTGGCCCTAACAAGCCACAACGATAATGTAAATACTATCTCATTTTTTTTTTTTTTTTTTTTATAAGCGTTTCACCCCGAGCAAGGCATGTCACTGCCACTACTGTGCAGGGGGCTACGTAGAGTGGAGAAAGGCTGGTTAAATATAGGAAATAACAGAGGGTGGGTGATAGGCGGGTGAGGATACCGAGAATGAGGGTTGGGTAGATGAGAGTGTTGTGAGAATAGTTGGGAGTTAGTGTGATAGGAGGTGTCTATTGACCCTACATTTAAACACCTGGAGATTGTAACTGTCGGGAAAGCAGACTTGTGGAAGGGAGTTCCACAGGCGGGAAGTGCGAGAAAAGAAGCTGTTGGAGTAGAATTTACGGTTACATCTTATTTGTTTAACTGTAAAAGGGTGGGACCTAGTTGCTAATCTAGTATCTCGTGTAAATTCGTGCTTAGGCGGCACCAGTGATCTAAGCTCATCGGAGCAGAAGCCATGAAAGTACTTGTAGAAGAGGCACAGAGAAGCTACATCACGCCGGTGTGAGAGCGGCTGCAGCCGGTCTGCCAAGTCAGTATCAACCACGTTACAGATCCTCCTTTGTATTTTGTCAAGAAGCCCAAGGAGAGCAGCAGGCATCTCAGAAGTATAGACAAATACTAGCCGTCTTTTGTTTTCATCGTGTTTCTTTTCGACATTACCATATCACGGCAATTTGGTATTTATTAGACCACTTTTATTCTGTATTTATTGTATTCCATTTGTCTTTGATATTAACTTTAAGTTGATGTGTACATTTTCATCCTCAATTAAACTCTGGACCGATAAACTGGTTCAGCTGGCTTTTGTATTCATTGTGTTGCATTTTACTCTTGCCACTTTGTATAAATATTAGTTGTTATTAAATCTTTTCTTATTATGTATCAAATCTAAATCTAAACTTATTTATAAATTAAACTTTGTCTGTGTGCCCGTTACCTATAGACTCCGAAACAGCTAAACCGATTTTCTTGAAAATTTACACATTTGTACTATAAGCGTCTTCGAATGTCTTTAGCTAGATTTTGTGTCTAGGTACCCCCCCCGATAAATATCGATAATCGAAAAAATCGGCTTATTGAAGGAGTGGTCCGATTTTAATAAAATTTGATACACTCATAGACAAAGACATAAGAAACGATATTCAGAAGTTTCAAGGTTGCAGTTCCTACAATAGTGCAGAAAATCGATAATATATACACACACATACATACATATATATATATATAATATATATATATATATATATATATATATATATAAAGGCAAGATGTTTGTGTGTGTGTGTGTTTATCTGTTTGTATGTCTGTATTTTTTTCAGTCCTTTTATTTTAGTTTTTGCTTTGGGTTTGGTTTTAAGTAGGTATAAATGTAGTTCTTAGTCTCAGCCATGATACAATTTACTCAGAGGACTTATTTAGTTTTCAAAATTCAGTTTACGATGAAAAAAACTTATTTGATATCGATACCAGGAAATCAAAATTTGACTTACATCCATTGATTTTTCTTTCAGTCTACGGTTTCGCTTTAACTGGAAACAATTATTCCTTTTTAGTCTTTCATGCCAACGTCCAAAGTGTCTGAGCTCCAGGACCATGGATTATACCCGAGCAACGCCGGGCTATACTGCTAGTTTATTATATTACATTTGGTCTTTGGTATTCAATATTAGCCGCTGTGTACATTCTTCGCCCTCGATTGAGCTCTGAACCGATCATCCTGTTTAGCTGCCTTTCGTATTCGTCGCCTTACATTTCAATATTCCTATTTTTATTTTTACTATTTTATAAAATATTGTACGCCCGCAAAAGTATTTCCGTACGTACAGACGAGATATCAGTTAAGTGCCATACGTGATAAACGCTTGACTGATTGGGCAAAAGATTATCCCGCAGTAGGTTGCCATCGCAGTAGACTGGTTGCCAACCAAGACTATAGAACCCAAACTTTCCTATTATTTGACTCATAGGTAGATGGGAAGATGTACTATATTATTAAGTAATAATTAGTGGGGGATCAGTTTATTACTTCATAACAATAGAAAACTGATCCCCTACTTTATGCCAAATAAAAGCCTTAATCATGTTTTCAGCTATTATATTCAGTCAGTCAGTTAGGTTGCATATGTGATACACGCTTAGGCGATCATGTCTCGAAAGTGACATGACTGATTGAGTAGAAGATTCTCACAGTAGGTTGCCATTACTTTCTGCGGTTGATTGTTTGTCAGCCAAGGCTCTAGAACCCAATCTGTCCTGTTATTTAACCCATAACTGGAGAGAAGAGATGGATTAATACCTTTTCCAAGTGTATTTGTGCGTAAGTGAATGCAAGACGAAATATACTCTAGATTTAATTCTTAATTTTCTTCATATTTTGGATTCTGTTAAACAACTTGCTAATTTTTCATGTACTTTATCCATGATATTTTAAACATCTGGTTCACTTGACGCTTTTTCGTTAGGTTAGATGAAATTTTCCCGGATTCACTGACGTATAGGATTTTAGATAATACATAGTTTGCATTCTTCCTAATAGTACTTTGTTTCGTTTCTTTAATACCATGCTTAGGTTCTGAACGTCATCTTTCCTGCTATGTCGTGAATCCCACTCGGTTTGGCTGCGAATAATGGTCAGAAATTTGAAAGTAAAAATTCTGGTCGACTTCATTGCATTTACTTTCGCACATGGGAAAAAGTATAAACCTAACTCTTTTTCGAATAAATAGACTGGGCTCTCTAGCCGTGGTTGTCAACCAGTCTTGGAGATGAGGAAGTCTGAATTGTAAACCGGTTAAGTAGCCATGGTGAGGCGCATGCAAGACAGTCAGTTAAGTGCCATACGTGATACACGTTTGAGCGATCATGAAGTCTTTTTTTTTTCTCTCGCAGTTGGTTACCATTACTTTCTGCGGTAGACTGGTTGCTAACCAAGGCCATAAAACTGAATCTGTTGAGCGAAGAGACGTATTAATACATTTCTCAAGGCTATTTGAGCGTAAGTGAATCCAACGAATTCAACTGGAATTTGAACTCGGATCTCTGATTTCTCGTTTTGAGCCGATATCCACTGTACCACAACACAGGCAAGACAATCATTCAGAAAATTATGGAGTTGACAATTAAACGAGACGCACGGTGATGTTGATGTGAACTTTTTTTTTACTCTCGAGTTCCTCTTCTGTATGGTTGGAATTCTATGCATTATAATAAAGGTGTTTGCAAGCAAAAGAAAAAAGATAAAATTAGGTTCTGTAAATTGCCAAAGGAATGAGCATAATTAACGTAGGTTTAAAAAAAGGGGAAACGACTGCGGTAATTTTCACTAAAAAGAAAAAGAAAAAACCATAAAAGAGAACTGTAAAGTGAGCTCACCGGTTATTACTCCTCATTCAGCAGAAGTCGATCCAGAAAAGTAAAAAAAAACTCCGTCGCATGACAGACCTGCATCATTAAAATATCGACTAAGGCAAGAAGTGACTTGTTAAATTCAAAGCCTCCGAAACGAAGGTGCCTTTTCTTAATCAAATTCCTCTTCTTCTTTGTGCCTTGTCCATTCAGGGTGGAGGCGATCATGGCTTCCCACGTCTCCCTATCCCTGGTGGCTCTTTGCGTGCTTTCTCCTGTCAGACCACGCAACTCCCGTTCTATCATCCACCTGCTCAGGCCCTTCAAATATGTTATCGTTGCTTTCCCCTGTCTCTTTTTCCCTCTATCTGCCCTGTTAGTATCAGGTTCTCTAAGCCCTCCTTTCTTATTGCATGTCCCAGGAACTTTAGTTGTCTCTTCCTGATGCTCATTATTAATTTCCTTCTTGTTTCCATCCTTTCCAACACCTCATCATTGCTCACATGCTCGGTCCACGATATCCACAGCATCCTTCTGTAGAACCACATTTCAGCTGCTTCCAGTTTTTCAATCTATTTCAATGTTCAATCTATTTCGTTAATATTCTCTCCTGAATTAAGTGCAGACAAGAATGAATCTTCTTCTTCTTCTCATTCTTCTATGTGCCCTGTCCCTTCAGGACGTGGGCGATCATGGTTCTCCACAACTCCCTATCCCTTGTGGCTCTTAGTATGTTTGCTCCTGTTACACCTCGCAACCTCCGTTCCGTCATCCACCTGATCAGGCCCGGCAAATATGTTATCCGCTGCCTTCCTCTGTCTCGTTTTTCCTTCTATCTGGCCTGTCAGTATCAGATTCTCGAAGCTCTTCTTCCTCATTGCATGTTCCATAAACTTCAGTTGTCTCTTCTTGATGCTCAGTATTAATTTCCTTTCCGTTTCCATTCTTTCCAAAAACCTCATCATTGCTCACACGCTCGGTCCATGATATTCGAAGCATCTCAATCTGTTCTGCCATTTAACCCTTAGGTGGAGGGAGAAGGGATGGATTCATGCCCTTTCCAAGGGTATTTGCGCTTAAGTTCTTATAATCGAGGTGGCACAGAGAAAAGCACCGAACAGTTACCCTGCAAGTATTTATAGACAAGGCCCAAAGAAGCCCGGTTACGGCGGTACGAAAGTGTATGAAGCTGAGATATTCTGTTAGGACCTATAACATTGCTTACTTTTCTTCTTATATGTGCCTTGTCTTTTCAGAATGTAGGCAATCATGGCTTTTCACGTCTCCTTATCCCTGGAGGCTCTTAGCACGCTTTCTCCTGTTTCACCACGAAAAACCTCGTTCTGTCATCCACCTGTTCAGGCCCTTTAAATATGTTATCCGCTGCTTTCCCCTGTCTCTTTTTCGTTCTATCTGGCCTGTTAGTATCAAGTTCTCCGAGCTTCTCACTTTCTCATTGCATATCCCAGGAAGTTTAGCTGTCTTTTCCTGATGCGCAGTATTAATTTCCTTTCTTTCCAAAACCTGAACATTTTTGCTCTTAATAAGTATGGCCGATGTAAACCACCAGGAAAGCGATTCACTGCGCCTTGGTCACGCGTTTCTCCCTGATATGAAGTGAAACAATTATACTGAATCCATTACTAAGACGGTTCACTAGATCGCGTTCAACAGACTTTCTGAGTAGAATATATATTGCACATTTAAAACTTCGCTATTCACCGCCCGTGTATTGAATATTGCTACCACATCTGATCTGGTGCATTTTTTTGGTATCTACAACTTTTTTGACAAGAGTTATTTTCCCATCACCGCAACGTAACTTCTCTGTGCATTTTCTATAAATATTTTCGCAGTTAAAGTTCTGGTGAACTCTGTGCTATTGCATTTTGACTTAACGGTTTTTATGACCAGTACTTTTGTGGTGCAGTGGCTATCGGAGATCCGAGTTCGAATTCCGGTTAAATTCATTGCATTCACTTACGCGCAAATAACCTTGGGAAAGGTAATAATCCGTTTCTTCCCTCCAGTTATGGGTTAAATAACAGGACAGATTGGGTTCTGTAGCCTGGCTGACAACCAGTCAACCGCAGAAAGTAATGGCAACTTACTGTGAGATAATCTTCTACCCAGTCAGTCATGTCTCTTTCGGGACATGATTGCCTAAGCGTGTATCACGTATGGCACTTAACTGTCTGACTGAATATAATAGTTGAAAACATGATTAAGGCTTTTATTTGGCATAAAGTAGGGGATCAGTTTTATATTGTCGCTTTTAGAACTCTTTTCCTGCTTTCCTGTTAACAGCAATCATTAAAAATTTAAAAACTGCATCAATCGACATAATCTGTTCTTTTATTGTCCTATTTGTTTTTTTTTGTTTTTTTTTTTTGTTTTTTTGTTTTTTTACTCTCAGTTCTCTCTCTCTCTCTCTCTCTCTCCGTCCATTCTACTCTCAGTATGTGCGTTGTGGTGCAGTGGATATCGGCTCGGAACGAGAAATCGGGGAGCCGAGTTCGAATTCCAGTTGAATTCATTGCATTCACTTACGCGCAAATACCCTTGGGAAAGGTATTAATCCGTCTCTTCCTTCCAGTTATGGGTTAAATAACAGGACAGATTGGGTTCTCTAGCCTTGGTCGGCAACCAGTTTACCGCAGAAAGCAATGGCAATCTACTGCGGGATAATCTTCTGCCCAGTCAGTCATGTCTCGAAAGCGACATGATCGCCCAAGCGTGTATCGCGCATGGCACTTAACTGACAACTGACAATTAATCCGTTTCTTCACTCTTCATCTATGGGTTAAATCGCGGGACAGATTGGGTTCTGTAGCTTTGGTTGGGAACCAGTCTACCGCAGAAAGTAATGGGAACCTACTGCGGGATAATTTTCTGCTTAATTATGTCTCTTTTGAGATATGATCGCCCAAAGCGGGTATCACGTATGGCACTTAACTTACTGACTATGGAATAACGGTTAATTGAAACCATACGGGCATCTTTATATCAAAAGATAACATTCAATCTTAGATTTTCTTTTTTCTTTTTATGTTTTTATATTTTACTTTCCTCGATCGAGATCAGATGAGTGCGGAGCGATAACCGGTTAACTCATTCTTTTATCCTCTTTTATTATTCTCTCTCTCTCTCAGCTACCGTTGTCGTTATTTTTTTTATTTTTGTCCGTTTTTATAATGTACGTTCTGTTTGCTATAATTGAAATTAATGAATAGATTTCTACGGTCGCTGTCGGATTTTTGCCGTTTCATTATTGCAAGTGGTGTCGGAGATAGTAGTGTAATGAATTCAATTCTTTTCTCTTATTCAGTTCCCTTTGAACAGGATTATATAGCAGATGAAACTTTAAGCTTAAAAAAATTAACTCTACGCAACAACTCGTCGCTATCGGCAATCAAAACAATTCTTTCAAACGATAAACTTTGAGGTTTGGTTTAATGATAACGTCTGCTAGTTTTTCTTTTGCTTGAGGTGTAAGCGTAAATATCTTCACAATAGGGAGGAATTATGTCCCTACTTCAATTTAATTGGAATATGAGGGGACGCATGTTATAGATCTGCCGGGTAACCCGCTCAGTGTGGAGCCCCGTTTTCAATGTGGCGTGTCGTCGCAAGAATATCACATCACCAATGAGTGATGGCCTGCCAAAGTTACTCTTCGGAATCTTTTTTTTTTTTTTTAAGGCGCCTAAGAAGACCAAAGAGTGGGACGCAAATATTTTTTGTAACTATCATACATACTGATTGAGCCCCTCTGTCTTTTGCTTTGTTTCTTTATTTCTCTTTCTCTCAATCTCACACATACATACACGTACATAGATATGTGCATCAAGTCGTCTTTACATCTGTAGGGGTATATTTTCTACATCCTTATCAATCAATTTTTTTTTTTTAATCATATCACTCCGAGCAAGGCGGTAACGCCACTGATGCGCAGGGGGCAACGTAAGAGTGAAAAGATAGGAAAAGAGAAAGCCAGAAACCACATCATAAACAGGGAACAAGGGATAAGCCTCTTCACCTGTTCAATAGATGTGGGTGGAGTGTGAACCGGGCGATAGTTCGGTCTATTAAGTGCCATACATGATACACACTTGGGCGATCATGTCTCGAAAGAGACATGACTGACTGGGCAGAATATTATCCCGCAGTAGGTTGCCATTGCTTTCTGCGGTGGACTGGTAGCCAGCCAAGCTATAGAACTCAGAACTATAGCTATAGAACTCAGTCTGTCGTTATTTAATCCATAATTTGAGGGAAGGGACGGATTAATATCTTTCCCAAGGGTATATGTGCGTAAGTGAATGCAAGGAATTCAACTGGAATTCGAACTTGGTTCCCCGATTTGTCGTTCCGAGTCGATATCCACTGCACCACAACGCACACCCATGAATCGACGCTCACAGCACCTGGTATTCCTAAGCGGTCACCCATCTAAGTATTGACTTGGCTCGATGTTGCTTAACTTCGGTGATCGGACGAGAACCGGTGTATTTAACGTGATATGGCCGTAAACCAAACACGTATTTTTAATGACTAAAACACTATCTTAGTGGATACTAGTGTTTTTTAAGTAGAGGCTCCCTTTATTTATTAAAGAGTAGATTTATATATTTTTGTCGACCGGCCTGAGGTCTAAAAAAAAAAAATTACGGTTTCTGGTAGGATTTGAACCTGTGTTCTATCTGTTCAGTTTCGCATCCAAGCTTGGATACAAAACTGATACGAAATTTATGATAAAATTCGCCATTGCCTGGAGTTCAATTGGTCAGTGCGTATCGGATTTAACAGAAAGACCCAGTTTTAAATCTTGTCAGTCAATTAAGTGCCATACGTGATACTCGCTGTGGGCGATCATGTCTCGAAAGAGAAATGACTGACTGGGCAGAAGATTATCCCGCAGTAGTTTGCTATTGCTTTCTGCGGTAGAGTGATAGCCAGCCAAGGCTATAGAACTCAATCTGTTCTATTATTTAACCCATAACTGGAGGGAAGAGACGGATTAATAACTTTCCCAAGGATATTTGTGAGTAAGTGAATGCATGGAATTCAACTGGAATTCGAACTCGGCTCCCTGAGTTGTTGTTCTGAATCGATATCCACTGTCAAACAGCGTAATATTTTTCTAAATATTCGGGAATTCTTAAAGAAACTGTTTTGGTTCTGTAAGATTTTATTGTGCAATTAGTGGGTTGTTCACCATATTGTCAAATAAAAGGCAGTCGGATGTTTAACCGTACTGATGAGCTGTGATACAGCGAAACAGATCTGTTTGCAGATGACTATATATATATATATATATATATATATATATATATATACATTATACAATTTATAGTTATTGATATTTACTTTTTAATATCATATGTAGGTAGTTGGTGGGCACCTCGAGTGGTGTAATGGTTAGCAAGCTTGTCTCGCTAGAACCATTGCAATTGAGTAG
Source organism: Ascarosepion bandense (assembly GCA_037127315.1). Classification (NCBI taxonomy): domain Eukaryota; kingdom Metazoa; phylum Mollusca; class Cephalopoda; order Sepiida; family Sepiidae; genus Ascarosepion; species Ascarosepion bandense. Next base: position 3,975,291 of record JBBBDQ010000244.1, read on the forward strand.
TGAGTTCGATCCTCATTTGGAACCCCATACTTTCGGCCTTGTGCCACATCTAATTTGCGCTTAGAAAATTAACGTAAGTAGGTTGTTGTAAATACAGTGGGTGTCGTCTACCGGCTTTTATGTGCTAGGTACAAATAGCTTGTTCAAAAGTTGTTGTATTTCTGAGAAATAGTGCTCAGTATAAGAGTTTGTTCGTTCGGAGATGTCGTCAGTGTGAACAGAAGAATCAACACTGCATTCGGCTGTTAGCTTCATACCTCTTGCAATCTTGTCACAATTGAAAATACCATGTGTTGTAAGCTTCGAGGTGCGCGTGGTGTAATGCATAAAGGATCGGAATTGTTAATTGGAGAGCCGAGTTCCAGTTCCAGTTGTGTCCATTATATTCACTTTCGTGCAAATACACCTTCTACTAAAACTATGAGTTAATTAGTAAAACTTTTACCGTTAAACCCATTATTATCTAAGTAAAATAAAATAAAACTGGGTAGAAAATATTTCTAGTTTGGCATTAAATAACCCATAGGGGTGTTGATATGCCGTTAAACAAAATCAACAAACCAAAGTTTTCCTCCACCCCATGAATATCGCAAATATAAACAAAACACACGCGAACACATACACTACAGAAAAATAGACAAGTTTCTCAGTCAATTGCTGATTCCTCATGACGAGTGAAAGGAATGGTTCGTCTCCGAATTTCATGAGTCGAAATACTGAAGCTAACATGAATAAGCTAAATGACAAGCCTTTTATTATTGTATCTTCCTATTAGGAATATATATGAGGAAAATTGTATTTAGTTTTAGCCGATACGTTTCGTCCACTGACGGACTCTATCAAGGCAAAAAATGAAACGAATTTATTTGAAATTAATTATCTATAAACAAAATGCTGTTGGTTACTTGATAAAGACCATTATTGGACGAAAATCGGATAAAACTAAATAGTTTTCTTCTCGTCTCTTTTAGTCCCAGTGTTCCTATCTACAGAAAATATCTGAGAATATTTAAACACACACATGGTAATGATTCTATATCCGTACATATAAATATATATTAATGCTCTTTATATATATATATACACGCATGTACATGATCTATGTATATCAGTCAGTTAATTTCCATACGTGATACACGATTGGTTGATTATATGTCGAAAGAGATATGACTGATTAGGCAGATGATTTTCCCGCATTTACCCATTAGTTTTTGCGGTAAACCGGCTGCCAACCAAGACTATAGAATCCAATCTCTTTTGCTATTCAACTCATAGCTGGAGGGAGAAGAGATGGATTCGTCCCTTTCCGAAAGATATTTGTGCTGAAGTAAATGAAACGACTGAAAATCTCCAATTTCTCATTCCGAACCGAAATCAACACACACACATTATATATATATATATATATATATATATATATATATATTGTAAACTACATATTTCCACGAAGACACACGGAAACACTCCAGTAGCTACAGAAGTAAGCTAAAAAACTTTTGTATAGGGAAAACAAGAACCCCAAAAAATGAACAGTTTATACGCTCTGCTGATCGCTAATGTCGATTTTTCCTGAAGTTTTTTTTTTATTTTCTTTTTCAATCTATTAACTCCTACTTCCCGTGCCCTCTCACTTAAGTCAATTTGACCTTGTCTTTTGACAGCCCGAAGAGATTCCGGATATTAGAATCTGATGACCAGCGTGTTTTGTATCGTATTGCAGGTGCGCGCGCACACACACAAAATAATCCCCCAAAAGGATTGACGTTGATAACATTCGACAATTTGCTACGTTATGACACTTTTGAGAAAGGTGTATATATATATATATATATATATATATATATATATATATATATATACTGTTAAATATAACAATGAATGGTTATTATGTTTAGTCATGAGCCGTTCTAAACATTGTATTTTGGCTTTAATTTCAGGTGAAAATAATAAGATAGTATTTATTATGTTGGTTCTAAGCTTTCGGCTCACATGACCCATCTTTAGAGAGGTTACCGGGATGTTAGCATAAATACAGCCACCATCAAAGATGATTTTATCTTGTGTTGACGTAAAACATTGCTAAGCAACGATAACAGTCACCGAATAGCAGATGGTGGATGTATTTATGTTAAGGTCCCTGTAACCCCTCTGAAGATGGCTCATGTGAGCCGAAAGCTTAGAACCATCACAATAAAAAAATATCCAGATGTTGGACAATTTTTGTCTTTATTTTCACCTGAAATTAAAGCGAAAATACGATGTTTAGAACGGCTCATGATTAAACATAAGACATTCATTGTCTCTTATATTTAACAGTATATGTTTAGAAAATAATTTGCTACCTTTATACTTATATATATATGTCATCCGCAGACAGATCTCTTTGGCTGTATCACAGCTCAGTAGTACGGTTAGACTCCGATTGCTTTATATATATATATATATATATATATATATATATATATATTAAAAAAGGATTAATTCAAAGATGTTGAATAGCCATTTCGATATGAAGATCCCCACGGGGGACGACACATCACCTCAGCAACAGAAAAAACCTATATATGACACTGTTACGATGTTCTCAGTCATCGGGGCTGGTTTGCTTTATATATATATATATATATATATTCTTCACTGCTGGACGAAATATTTATTATAGAAAATGAAATAAGACACTACTAAAGAGCTTTAATAACTATTAGTAATGAGAATGAATTGAGCCGACGCTGCCTCACTATTGTCTCTCGTTCTCTCTCTCTCTCTCTCTTTCTCTCTCTCTCTCTCTCTCTCTTTCTCTCTTTCTCTCTCTCTCTCTGGGCGTGACAGGGATATATATATATATATATGTGTGTGTGTGTTTCCTCATATATGAAAACAAATACAACTTTAAATTATGTCAGTAGTAAATCTAACTTATTTTACTAGTTTAATCAAACATCGCTAAGGGAATAGAACACAAACTACAAAAAAAATTCTTCTCACGAAACCATCTTCGATGAAAAGATAAGATTATGAAAGGGCCTTCAATGAAAGTGGCCTTAAAAACAAACTAGAATATAAACAGACAAATTAAAAATAATAATAGTAATAGAAACACTATTTGGTTCAAACCACCGTTTAATTCAGAAGTAAAATCCAAAATAGGGAAGAATTTATTAAATAATTTAAAAAGAATAATAATTTCCTAAAAACACACAATTACATAAAATATGCAATGCAATTAAATTATAGCTGTACTATCAATTTAGAAAATTACATAAAAACCAAAACGCCAGAAACTTAAAATAATGTGTAACATAATATCGGTAATAAAGAATGTAACTGTAGGGAGCAACTGAATGTGATTCTACAGATAGATGCTACGAATATCATGGACCGAGCATGTGAGCAGTGATGAGGTATTGAAAATGATGGAAACGAAAAGGAAATTAATACTGAGCATCAAGAAGAGACAGCTGAAGTTCCTGGGACATGGAAAGAGGGCTTGGAGAACCGGATAGTAAGATGCCAGATTGGGGGGAAAAGATACAGGGGAAAGCAGCGGATAATCTAATCAGGTGGATGATGGAACGAGGGTTGCATGGTGTAACAAGCGAAGGCGTTCTAAGAGCCACCAGGGACAGGGAGATGATCGCTTACGTCCTGAAGGGACAGAGCACATAGAACAAGAGAAGAACTATAGGGACTAAAATAAATGACCACTAGACGGATTCTAAAAGAGAAGAAATTATTTACAAAGCAGAAGTACATGACGTAGATGGACAAAGCAAAACACGCTCAGGATCCACAAAAGGGACTTTTAAAAACTGAATGTATAATCACCGATCTGCTTTCAAATTAGAAAACCTGAAAAATTGTATAAAACTGGCTAACCACGTGTGGAAATTAAAATTAAATAAAAAAACGGTAAAACCCTGCTATAACATGAAATATAACAGAAAGAAATTCAAACCTTACAACAGTGGTAATGTCTCCAGACTGTGCCAAGATGAGAAGTTGGCCACCTTATTATTTCCAGAACAAAAAAACCATAACTTGAAAGATACGAAGTGATGTCCGGATGTAATCACACCAGAAAATATACTTTAGAATCATACAAACCTGGATAAAAGTGTTTAAGATCCTTAAAAACTCCTCCCTAATTTTGAAAATTTCAGTTATTTAAAACTTCCGGTCGAGCATTCGTAAAAACTCAAGTTTGTACGTTTAAAAAACATCGAAAAATCAGTTATTTTAAAACTCCTGAAGATACCGAAAGGTTAAAACCTGGATTGCGTAAGCAACTGGTTTCCAAATGAAAAATATTCAAAACCTCTACGCTATAAATGCGTTGAGCAATTTTAATACAATTGTAGACTGGTCAAATATAATTATGACTAAAAATTATATATATATATATATATATAACGAATAATAGGAAGGTTTGGGGCTCTACAGACATACAATATTTTTGAGGATATTTGATTTGATAGATGGAGGTAGAATGGGATTATTTTATCCAGCAAGTTAAGGAATTTGCGATGTTTTCATCAATAGGGACGTTTTAAAATAAATTTTCAACGTTGATTTTCGTTGAAACAACTTGGTTTACAACTGTAGTCCCTTTCTACGACCATAATGGCCGTATATACACCCAGACTAATCGCCGTGTTAGTATGGGAAATTAAGGTCACCAGTGTGCAGCTTGATGCTACGTACCTCAGCCGAGAAAAAACAACAATGAACATTTGATGAAATTTGTTTAGCCAAACTTTCACATTTTGATTCAATCCAGGGAAGTCTAAGATAAACAGGGCATTTTTTTAACAGTAGTGTGTCTATCCTTTCTGAATTCAAAAATTTTGTTACAGATGACCGAATGCGCAGTGTCGGGCGGATACCCTAAACTACATAAGGTTTCCTTTACAAAACTGATTTCTTCATCAAGGAAAGACTCAGAACAAATCATTAACGCCCTGTGGACTAGGGTTCTAATAATATTTAACTTACTTTTTTTAGAACAAATGTAATCCCAACGCGTATATAACCCTGCAAATGTTGGTTTCCTATATACAGAGGTGAGAAAAGGTAGAGGTGTCCGATGTACTAGGACATCTAAAAAAGCTAGTTGAGAATTCGATTCTTTCTCAACAGTAAACCTCAGTGTTGGATGGATATTATTAAGAAAAGAGAGAAACTGGTCTGACTCAAATTCGTTATCATTTTTTTCCATCCTTCACATTTTCATGACACACTTATTTATTTTTTTTAAAAATTTGATTAAAATCTTTCGTAGAGGCCTGAAGAGCGGGAGCGAAACCGGTTGCTTTGCTTTTTAGTATCATTTACAATGTGTAACATCAAGCTGCATTTCTTTAATTAAATTCTGTACTTACAGTAATATTTTCATATATATATATATATATATATATTATAATAATAATAATAAACGAAAACTTAAAATTCTAGAAGCTATCTACATCAAACAGTTTAAACCTATCCGAAATAAAATAAATTTCGACACCTCTACTAACATACTTCAATGCCTATAATCGACGGGAGAGGTCATAGTTATTATACTTACCCCCTACACCATAGTAGTAGCAGTTCCCAGACCAATCCCTCATGCCACTATACACTCAATTGAACAAAAAACCCACTACCACCATTCCTTCTCGGCCTACAGCCATGTGCGACACAAAAAATGGACCTGTCTAATTTTCTCTGTATAACTCCACTTTGTTAATAATAAGTTAAATGTTCTATGTTCACTGAACATTAAATGTTCATCCTTTGATAATGGCTTATGTAAGCCGAAAGCTCAGACCTGATAAAAAAATCAACAATTATTGCGATTTCTTGTCGTCTTTCCATGACAACTAATCAGATCATACGAATCAAGCTAATCAGATCATACGAATGGATCTTACACAAAATAAATAGACAGAACTTGTCTAGATTATTCAATGAAACCTATATATATAATGATTCGAAAGATGTTATTTTGCTATTGCAGCCGTCTCTAGTATTTTATGCTCTTTAATTAGTCAATGAGAGTGAAGTAAAGAAGAAATTGATCGCGCATATAAGGTCAATAAGGAAGGCGGGTGTAATTACCATTCATGACGACCAGAAACCCGTTCGGCCAAAAATTTGTGCCAAAATTTACAAAGAGCAATCATCAAACAAAAGAACATTTGTTTACATTAAAATCAAGGTTCACCATTAATACAAAAGTTCTAAGATTCGTGATCCACTCAAGGTAGAGTCTTATAGAGTGTGGTATGAATGCGCGGATAAGTTTTCTTATTGTCTCTAATAATTGAAGTATGTATTTCTGAAAATGGCGTTATCTAAATTTATTGGCGATGTAAATTTGAACTTGCATTGTTGTTTGGTCTTGTTTTCTGTTTTCTTTTTTCTTGTTTATTGTTTTCATTAGTTTAGTAGAAAGTCAAAATAAATATTCATTAAAACAAGGTTCAATTATTCGACGTAAAATGCGTTGTATTTTTCTATACAATAGAATAGAATTGGAAAAGATTTACAGAACAACAAGTGACTCATGATATTCATTCTTGTTTCTTAATATTTCTCTTTCAATGCATTTGCAATTTCGCACTCATTTTTTTGTCTATAAGTATTAGATTGTCTGTAAAACTGTCGAAAAATTCCAAACAGGCTAAGAGAAATGAGAGAAAGTTATTAAAAGTTTAATACACGCCCGAAAGGATTTCGTGTCAAAGGGCACAGTAAATTCTTTCACATTGTTCTATACATGATTGATTAGCTGTCAAAATTGAGAAAATATTTTTTTTTGCTTTCCATCTATGATTTACCTCCCTTGTTTTCAAGACTTTTCCCCCCAAACACGCCCAGTCCGCCTTTCCATATCCGGTTTGAACCAATCAAACATCGCGTCGACTCGCTGAAGTGTTACGTGTATTTCCTTTTATTGCAGTTAATCAAACTAATTTATTTGGCAGCTTGAAAATACGGTAATAAAAATTAAAAGCGAAATCAATGGTGGAGAAGAAAAGAGTGCTAGTTAAAATGAATAACCAAGAACGAAAAAAAAAAAACAAAAAAAACAATAATGTCATAAAAAGCCTTCATTTAAATAAATAATCTCATGAAATGGTCGGATTGTTTTTTCCTATCCTCAACGCTTCATCAAGTTTCGACGAAATATTGTTGGATTGATTGGCGTCCTGACTGAAGAAAACAAGGATAAATTCCATTTTGTTTAGTTGTAAATTTTGAATTGTTTCATCCAGAATTTAATGTAATAACGGTTTTCGTCCATCTATGTCGCTATATGCGTCTAGGACAGCGTGAAATTGTACTGGAGATATGGCAACAGGCGAATTAATCTTTGTAAACAACTCTTTACATTCGAACAGATGTCAGACATTTTTTTAATTAAATCAACTGGTTTACTTTTCGACGAAAAAACTTAAAACTTAATATTTAATACAAATATTGAATGTTTCCACTGTATCCCGTATTTTTAAATATTATTCCTGCTGAGACTGCCATGTTCACTTGGAATAAACACTCTTGAACAGCTATGGGGTCCCTTCGAACAAACAACAATAGATTCTAGGCTCCAGTTGCTAACATGTAGGCTATGAAAGGATTCTGTCTGTCAACGAATCCGCACAGCTGGAGGTTCAAAAACTGCAAGACCCTAAGAAAACTTTGAAATTTGGACACTGAGAGTTTTTTTTTAATCGTATCACCCCGAGCAAAGCAGTAACACCACTGATGTGCAGGGGGCTACATAAGAATAAAAGGATTAGGGGGTTATCTAAGAGTAAAAATATTCGATAGAAGCAGAGTCAAGAGAAAGACGAACCAGTTAGAAAGGAGCAAGAGAAGGATGGGAATACAGGTTGATGACAGTTGCAAAAGTTGGAGAAAAAGGAATAGATATACAGGGTGATGTGGAAAGAACTAGGGTCAAATGGTTAAAAGATGAGTATTGACATTGCATTGTATCCGTCAGGAAAGCAAGAATATGGAAGCTAGTTCCACGGGCGGGAAGTACAAGAAAAGAAGCTGAAGGAGTAGAATTGTCGTCTGCATTTGGTTGGTCTAACGGTGAAAGGGTGAGACCCAGTTGCCAGTCTGGTCGCACGAGTAAACACCTATAGCAGGGGCACCAGTGACTTAAGTTCGTCGGAGCAGAAGCCATGAAAGTATTTAGGAGGAATACCCATTCAAGACGATTTTCATTATGCGGTTATTTAGAAAAGATTGGATCAGATCAAGCAAGCGTCCAGTAATAACGTAACCCCGTAGCTTGCCTAGAAGGCCAACGTGCCAAACCCAGTCAAAAGTCTTGGAGATGTCCAGAGCAACAGCGCGAGCCTCGCCTGACTCCTCGAGGGCCTGAAACATGTACTCTGTGAGGGTCATTATTGGGGAATTTTGAGGAGATATGAAATAAATATTAGAGTATATTCTAAGTTTAATATTAGCCACTTTAACCGATTTGGCTTATGAACCTATCAATAAATTTCCCTTATTTTAATAACACATAATTTTTTTTTTTTTTTTAAATTCTACAGGAGTTCCTCTATGATTAGAGAGCCTGAAGTTTAAGCTTTATTAGTTTCATGGTAGATTCCCGACTGGATTTTTTTTTAATCATTTCACCCCAAGCAAGACATTCCACTGCCACTATTGCGCAAGGGGTTACAGAGGGGAAGGTGATGAGAAAGAGTTGTTAGATATAGGAAATGTCAGAAGGAAGGTGATGGACGAGTAAGGATACCGAGGTTGAGGGTTGGGTAGATGGGAAGAAGAAAAAAACAACGCGGATTGTAATATTTCGCCTTGACCGGCAGCCAGTCTAGGAGAAAGATAAGTTTAAACTATGAATGGTGGAGGTAGAAATAGCAAACGACTCTGCTATCATACTTTAGAAAAATGAGCAGGCTACAGATTGGGGGGAAAAAAAAGGTGTGGATAACAATGATTGGTAACATTTTGAAGAAACATACTATCAAAATATTACTGAATCAAAACTGTATATCAATTAAATCAATAAAAACTAATTATCCCCATCTCACAAACATCGTGCAATGAATGAATCGGTGTCTAAATTACGCAACAATGATAATAACACAAAAATATCTTGAAATGGTATAAAGTAAATTTATTCAATAAAATCGCCATTGCCTTCAACCACGGACTCTAGACTTCTTCGTAATCCCCTGCAACTCTTCTGGACACTCTTCTTGTTTAAGTTAGTGAATGCTGCCCTAATTCTTCAGTTCCTTTTTGGTGTTACAAGAAGGTTTGGTCTCTCGCTCAACTGCACCCTAGATATAATTATCAAGAAGGTTGCAGTCTGGGATGTGGTCGTAGAAATTTTTTGACAGGCATGACTGGGTGCTCCTATATGAGTGGCATGGTGCAGAGTCCTGTTGCTAGATATAGAGTCTTCCAGCAGCCACACACTTGATTCAAGGCAACACTACATGCTCAAGACACGATGTAAGCCTCCGTGTTAAAACTCTGGCGCTATAAAAAGGCGAATGGAGACATAACTATTACTAGTGATCGCTTTAAAAACTTTCGTAATCAACATTAGATTCATCCAACTCTTTCTGGCACTGTTTTGCATATTGACACCCAAACATACTGTAATATTCGTATTGAAGTTTCCGGTGCATGTTTTGTGCTAAGTTTTTTTTTCTCTCGTATTTTCCGCTTGTGGAACTCTCTTCCGTCTTCTTGCTTCCTAGTCAGCATTGGTCTTTAAAAAAATTAAATGCAATGTCAACCGTTGCCTTCAGTTTTCTTAATTTCTTTGCTTTTGTTATTCTCTTCTTTTTTTTTTAATAATGATTTTTTGTTTCATATTCTCTCACACTGTGTAATAAAATTCTGCCTTAGTGACTTTGTTGTCTGCTTGGAATAAAATGATTAAAAAGTGCTGTTACTACAGAAAAAAAATTAATGGAAATTGTGATAGAATAGTGAGGTAGCCTGGAATATTTCGTCTGTGGGAAACAATAGATTTATTTTATTGTTTTGAAACCTCAGCTTAATTCATTTTAACACCGCTGTTAGGTAGCTTTCCTGTGCATATTTTATAAATATTTCCATCGACTGACTTGGCAGACCGGCTGCAACCACTCTCTCACCGGCGTGACATGGCTTCTCTGTGCCTCTTCTATCAGTACTTTCACGACTTCTGCTCCGATGAACTTAGATCATTGGTGCCCCCTAGGTACGAATTTACACGAGGTACTAGATTAGCAACTAGGTCCCACCCTTTTACAGTGAAACAGATAAGATGTAACCGTAATTTCTACTCCAACAGCTTCCTTTCTCGCGCTTCCCGCCTGTGGAATTCCCTTCCACATGCCTGCTTCCCCAACAGCTACAATCTCCAGGAGTTTAAATGTAAGGTCAATAGACACCTCCTATCACACTAACTTATATCTATTCTCTCAAACACTCTCACCATCTACCCTCATTCTCGGTATCCTTACCCGTCTATCACCCTCCTTCTGACATTTCCTATATCTAACCATCCTTTCCCACCACTTTCCCCTCTATATAACCCCCTGTGCAATAGTGGCAGTGGAATGTCTTGCTCGGGGTGAAACGATTTAAAAAGAAAATTGTTCTGGTGGTAGTTTTATTCCTCTCACCACAACAGACAAATTGTGCATATGGGAACTAATGATGATTTCATAGAGATTTTAAGGTATTATGGTGAATGTCGAAAGAATTATAAGTAAAAAAAAAATGTGTTGTTTTAGTGTTAGGGATACTGTCGTACAGTTGCTCCTCGTCATCTATGTATCTAGATTGGTTTGTTGATTTTATTTAGGGGCACATTGGCCTCTGTATGTGTCTAGAGATTCTTTAATTAAAAAAATGCAACGAAAAATTGATTCTAACCTAAATGCTTGGTTTCAGTTACTTTGAAACAAAAGAAACGTACCTTCCGTCTTCTTCTATAATAATTTCCACCGTAATTGTTCTGATGAACATTCTCGTTAGTTTTTTTTATTCCTACCCCCACCACAGACAAATTGTACATATTGGAACTAGTTATGACTTTGTAGGGACTTTATAAAGATGACGGTGGATGTAGATGCTTGAGTAGCTACTGTTATATATTCATTAAAAATTATAGTTTAGAACATGTACAAATTACAATCTACTCCATTGTACATTTTGTTTCGACATTGAAAGGTCACTGTCAAATCAGGTAGATAGCGTTTACTATGTATACAGGATGGTGAGATATTTACTGAACGAAATTAAGGCGTGGAACAAGGCTTAAAATATGAAACACACAGTGAGGATCAAATTCGCTAATCAGTTATAATTTATCTAGCGAGAAATATCGAATCCACAGCTACATCTACTGTTAGAAAGGTTGGTTCATTTGTGTCGGTCTAGGAATTTTTTTTTTTCTCATTAGAATCTATTTTGCACATTTATAAATCTACCATTCGTCTCTGCATTGAGTACTGTCGCCATATCTGGTCGGGTGCTCCTGCTATTCATCTTGAGGTTTTCGACAAAATTCAAAGAAGGATCTGCAATATAATTGATCCTGACTTGGCAGCTCGTCTTCAGTCATTTTCTCACCGACGGAAGGTGGCTTCCCTCTCATTTTTCTACAAGTATTTTCATGGCAACTTCTCTGACGAACTTTTTGCCTGATTCCCCGACCAAGTGTATTTGTTCCTGCTACTAGATTTACATCTAGGTCCCACTCTTTTACCGTCAAATGATTTAAATGTAACGCTAATCTACTCTAATAGTTCCTTTTCTCGCAATTTCGATTTTTAGAATTAACTACCGTTTGCTTGCCTCCCTAACTACAATCTCCAAAAGTTTAAATTCAGCGTCAGTTGCATTTTTTATATCGTTGATTTCCATCGATCTCTTATCTTTTCTTCGACATTCCCTGTGCCTTTATTCATTTTTGTTTTTATCTCACTGTAACCCCCTGCGCACCAGTGGCAGTCCTGCTTTGCTTAGGCGGAAATTATTATAAAAATAAGAGAGACAAACTTGTTAACCATTACCGTCTCGAAGTCTCTCTCTCTCTCTCTATATATATATATAATCACACACGGTTTTTGAATGATGTCGAAGCCTGTTGAGGTACCTAATTATTATCCTACGGCACCAATCGAGCCCCGGTAAAAGACAGTCTTTCCATTGGTGTTTTTTTAAGAAAATGTAGCGTTTCCCACTGAGGAATGTAATGCTAGTCCCATATTCTGCATTAATGTCTCTACACTTTGGACTTGTGCCATACTAATGTGGAATTAATAATTACCAATATGAAAAAAAATGGTTTCCTTCTTCAAGAATATTAAAAGAAAAACTGGAGCCAATTATTGAACTCAGGCGTTCCTCTAGTATGGCAGAATTACTAGTTCTTCAATTAGAACTTTCTTTCTTCATTCTTTTCTGAAATATTTTTTGTTTTGGTTTTATCAGCTCCTTATTGAGTTTTCTTTTTCTTTTGACAGAAATCAAACATTCTATTTAATAATAACTTGTCTCCCAACGTTCACTCTTCGCCTCAAATGAAATGAAACAAACATTGGTGGCCATTTTTTGTACAATAAAATCTCCATAAATAGCTGTCGCACGTATCCACCAGCGATCATGACAAGATCGATCACAAACGAAGCAGAAGAAAAAAACCGGTCGAATTCCTGGCAATTTTAATATTAAAAGAAGTTCAGATCTCGTTCGAAATAATACGGAGAACTATTATCATGTTGAACAGATAGATCTGTCTGCTATTGACAAACGGTTGATTTTAAAAGCAGAATAATGTACGATTCTATCTGAGAACAAATTCTTAATTCTTTCACTGCTGTCTTGAACATTTCAATTTTTACTACCATCTAATTTTTTGTTAGAATCAGCGTTAAAATTTATAATGAAAGATAATGCTTCACTTTGAATAAATAAGTTTGAATTTGAGTTTTGTTTAACAGCATATCAACGTTGGTGGGTTATTTAATGCCAAAAAGGTGAGAGTTTAAGGTATTTTTTTAATGTTCAGTCATAGTGAGAAGGTTGATTTAGTCGGATTTTAATGAAAATTTGTTTTTATTATTAGTTATTTTAGAAAGCTGAAAATATCTTCTAGTTTTGTATTTAAAACGTTTCGCCGAGAATAATTTTTTTTCCTTCAAAAATGTATTATGGTTATAATTTTTCCTTATAAAATGTATATTTTTTCTACAAAAGTCTATTTTTATGTATATATTTCTATAAAAGTCTATTTTTATATATTCTTAGTGTTTTGACACCAATTTGGGGGTGAACTATTTACCCATAACTGGGACTCTAACAAGGTGCTACCACTTTGGGTCAGGGTGGACCTGGGAACAACAGCAATTAAGAGGTGGTTTCATGCTCCTCACAACCTCCCAATCAGAGGCCTTGCTGCCGGATGCAGTTTACCGTCATGCCCGGGACCTGGATAAATAAGATTAAATTTATAAACTCACTCCTTACTTTCCTGTATATTTGAACCCTTACATAATTCCCTGGAAGTTTTGTTCGGTTCTAGGACAGATCATCGATGTTTAGAAATCCCGAGTGTGACCAGTAACTGCAGAGCTGATCATTTTCGAATACCAGTTACTGTAAGCTTGGATGTGTGGGTGGCGTAATGGCTCGGAATCGGAATTCGGAGAGCTGAGTTCCAATTCCAGTCATTCATTATATTTACTCACGCTCAAATGCTCTCCGGAAAATTATGAATCTCTCCCCAGCTATGGATTAATTAGTAAAACTCGTATCACTAAATCATTCTCCCAAATAAAAAATTCTTACAATCTAAAATATTTTCTAGTTTTAAATGATTTACAAAAGGTTGATACACCGTAAAATTTATATATATATATATATATATATATATATATATATATATATCTACGATATCTTCTTGATTTTTTCTTTATCCATTTGCACACACTTACCTTGTAGATTATTTCTGACTCTCTTGAATTCGCTGTTCCCTATTGATATAATGATCTCCAAACATTGTTTACTGTCCAAATCATATTAAATGTCTTTCTGGATTGTAGGCAATACTGGGGGGGGGGGGTTCCTGTTATTCCTTTTTGGCAAGGTCTGTCTGTAACATTTTCAACATTCGTCTAAATAGCGTAAAGTTAAATTTTTCAGAAATTGAAAAAGTTTTAAAGGATAGAAAATATGTCTCGAGAAGCAAAGAGACGGCTGGATTGCGATGTAATTTCTAATATCCATTATGGCAGAAACGTTGAAACATTTCATCAGATGGTGAGAATAACTTAGGCTGATAATATAAAGAGGTTTTTTTCGGGAAGATGGCGGCATCAATGATATTGTCACAAACATTCAAGAAGTTGCAGAAATGTGGATATAATGAAGAAAGAAAACCAGGAAACTTAAAAAGCGTAAGGCATATCGAAAACATCACAAACTGCTGCCACATCTGGTCAGGTGCCCCGCTTTTATCCTCGGGGTTCTTGACAAAATACAACGGAGAATCTGTAATGCGATCGATACCGACTTGGTTAACCATCTGCAGTCACTCTCTCATCCGGCGTGACGTGGCTTCCCTGTGTCTCTTTTATAATTACTTTCACGGCTTCTGCTCTGATGAACTTAGATCACTGGTGCCCCCTAGGTACGAATTTGCACGAGACACTAGATTAGCAACTAGGTCCTACCCTTTTACAGTGAAATCGATAAAATGTAACCGCAATTTCTACTCCAACAGCTTCTTTTCTCGCACTTCCCGCCTATGGAATTCCCTTCCGCATACTTGCTTCCCCGACAGCTACAACCTCCAGGAGTTTAAATATAAGGTCAATAGACACCTCCTAACACACTAACTGGCACCCATTCTCTCAAACACATTTCCTATGTACCCCCTTACTCGTCTATCACCCTCCTTCTGACGTTTCCTATATCCAATCGCTCTCTCAGCACCTTCCCCTATGTAGCCCCCTGCGCTATAGTGGCAATGGAATGTCTTTCTTGGGGTGAAATGATTAAAAAAAAGTCAAGGAAACGCTCGGTTCGAAGTTCAAATATTACCCAGCTACCGCTGACGCAGAAACTGGGTATAAACCCCTTTTCTAGAGATTAAACTCCAAATTACAACGTCTTTTTCTTCTATGTGCGTTGTCCCTTCAGGACGTAGGCGATCATGGCCTTCCACTTTTCCGTATCCTTGGTGGCTCTGAGCACACCTTCTCCTGTTACATCATGCAAACCTCGTTCCGTCATCCACCTGATTAGGTCCTTCAAATATGTTATGCATTGCTTTCCCCTGTCTCTTTTTCCCTCTATCTGACCTGTTAGTATCAAATTCTCCAAGCCCTTCTTTCTCATTGCGCGTCCCAGGAAATTTAGCTGTCTCTTTTTGATGCTCAGTATTAATTTCCATTTTTGTTTCCATCATTTCCAAGACCTCATCATTGCTCACATTCTCGATCCATGATATTCGCAGCATTCCTTCAATGCTTGACCAATTAGGCCTAGCAGATTAAATCGCTGACTGGTGAAAACAGAAACAATAGCTGAACAACGCTAAGAAAAGGTTAGACAAGTTTTTCCTACACCTTGTCATGGAAATGAAAACAACCTACAGGGACGAGATAGTGAAACTTGTTCGTTTTATGTCATTTGTTTCAATCAAGCCAAATTCGGAAAACACAACATGCAGCTCATTGGGATCTTTCCGGAATAGGGTCTATAGATAACAATAGGATAAAAAGTGTTGCTTTGTGAATTTTATAGCATATTAATTGTTATTTCAATCACTGGACCTGGTATTCAAGATAAATATATTCAGTTTGAAATTCCCTAAAGCTTACTTGGATAGACAAACACCTGACGAAGGCCAAAACAATGTTATAATAATAGAAAATGCGGAAAAAAGTCAGAGTATTTGCTTATATTTTAGAGATGAGGTAGTATTTACATTATTCGGACTACTGTCTTCATCTTTGTTGCCATTTGTACGACGTTTCGGCCGTTGTGCCTCCGGCCTTCTTCAGGTGCTAGGAATCTCGAACCGAACCCTTTATTACAATCTCTGGGGTATATGAACTCAATTCCTTGTGTAGTAGTGTCTCTTCTGTTAGTCATGAGTTATCTCCCTCTAACCCTGTAAGTTACTTGTTCACCACTGCTGTAGCCTGGTATTGAACCCACAACTCTTTAAGTCAAGTCACAGGAACTAACCAACGTTAAGGACACATGACCCAGTGGATATAGACGTTGGTTAGTTTTTGTGACTTGACCCAAATAGATGTGAGTTCAATACCAGGCTACAGCAGTGGTGAACAAGTAACTTACAGCATTAGAGGGAGATAACTCATGACTAACAGAAGAGGCACTACTGCACAAGGAATGGAGTTCATATACCCCAGAGATTGTAATAAAGGGTTCGGTTAAAAATTCCTATCACCTGAAGAAGACTGGAGCGTACAACGGTCGAAACGTCTTACAAATGGCAACAAAGATGAGAAAAATAGTCCGAATATTGTAAATATTGTAGAAATTAGGGTGTAAATGAAATTTGAAGCAGCGATCGCTTGTATCGAATTTAAGAAATATCTTACAATTTCAATAAAAAAAAAAAAGATGATTTCACATTTAAAAGTCAAATCCTCTAGAAAAAAAAGTGACTGATTTTTAATGTGTCTAGAGAATATAAACCAAGATTAATGAAAGAAAAAGAACGGGTTTGCATTCTTGCTTTACAACCTTGTCGAGCGTTTTGATCACCAGATGCTCGTTGTACGGCGTGCATAGGTCGTAAGTTAATCTGTTCGTAGACTGGCAATCCTTTCCAACTGTTTCTAGCACAACTGTCGTGACTCTGGGGATCGGGAATGACGTGACGAAACGTGCTCGCTTTATGATTACAGTTGTTTCAATCAAACCAGATTCCGAAAAAAGAAGTTGTTGCACATTGTGATCTCTCAAGAATAGGGTCTTTTAGATAGTAATAGGATAAATTGGCTGCTTTGTGAAATTGGTAGCATAGTAATCGGGAGTTCAATCCCTGGGTCGGTTAGTGAAGAGACTGCAGCCACTTTCCCCATCGTCGAAATGTGGCCTCCCTCTGTCTCTTCTATAAATACTTTCATGGCTTCTGCTCGGATGAGCTTAAGTCACTGATGCCTCCTCAACAGGTGTTTACCCGTGCAACCAGACTGGCAACTGGGTCCCACCCATTCACAGTCAGGTTAGCCAAATGCAGACGACAATTCTACTCCTGCAGCTTCCTCTCTCGCACTTCCCGCCTGTGGAACTCACTCCCGTATTCTTGCTTTCCTGACGGCTACAACCTCCAGAAATTTAAATGCAAAGTCAATCCTCATCTACTAACCACTGGACTCTAGCTCTCTCTCCCCACCCCTGTATAACCTTCCCTTTCTCTCCGCCCATGTATCTGTCATTGCACCTGCTTTCTCAGCTTTCTATTGTTCCTTTCTAACTAGCTTGTGCTCCTCACTCTTTTCTAATTAATCTTTCTACATTTATGTAACCCCCTGCACATCAATGGCGTTTCTGCCTTGCTCGAGGTGAAATGATTAAAAAAAAAATCAGACTGGTCTAGAACTATCTGAGCAGTACTAAGGAAGATCAACGCGAAATATACGTGGGCAGCAGAACAAAGTAAAATATATACTTGAAGATCACTTCAATAGATAATTACATGATGAAGGCTGGAGTCGAAAAGTCTTGATAATAACAGCAAATATAGAACAATAGTCTGAAAGCAAATAATGTAAATAATATTTGAAACAGGAATTGCTTGTATCGAAGTTGAGAGAAATATTAGAATTTTAATAGTAAAGTTGATTTATGATTACACTTGTTTCAATCAAACCAGATTAAAAAAAAAACATCATTGTTGCACATTGTGATCTCACGAGAATATGGTCATCTAGATCAGTCAGTTAAATGCCATACGTGATACACGCTTGGGCGATCATGTCTTGAAAGAGACATGACTGACTTGGCAGAAGATTATCCCGCAGTAGGTTGCCATTGCTTTCTGCGGTAGACTGGTTGCCAGCCAAGGCTATAGAACCCAATCTCTCCTGATATTTAACCCATAACTGGAAGGATTAGAGGGATTAGTACCTTTCCCAAGGGTATTTGCGCGTAAGTGAATGCAATATATTCAACTGGAATTCGAACTCGGCTCCCCAAGTTGTCGTTCCGAGCAGATATCCACTGTAACACAACGCACACCCCTTCATCTAGATAGCAATGGAATAAAAGCACTGTCTTGTGAATTTGGTAGCATAGTAATCGGGAGTTCAGTCCCTGATCCGGTGAGTGAAGAATCAGTGGAGACAGGACTAGAAATATCTAAGCAATACTAAGGGAGATCTGAACAAAAATCAACATAACCAATTACATGATGAAGGTCTGAGGATACATTAGTCGAAACCTCGCGATAACAACAACACATATAGAACAATAGTCTGAGTGTAAATAATGTAAATAATATTTGAAACAACAATTGCTTGTATCGAATATTTGAATTTTAATAATAAAGTTGATTTGACATTTTAAGGGCAAACCCGCTAGTAAAGATGTCGACGAGCGATGATGAAAAGTGGTTGGTTGTCAGTAAATGCACTTAAGAGCGTATTGTTGTGCAACTGTGTAAATAAAGAGTAAAGGGCTTTGGCCATGTTTATGAAAACTTTTCAAGTGGAGTGGAATCGACAATTGGCGCTCGTAAATATAAGCAATCCGAGGTTAATACGTCGGAAAAGAAAAGTGGTGGGGGAGTCTATTGGAAAGAGAAGAGAGAGTGCAAAAGAGAGAGGGGGAAAGGTGGGAACAGAAAGAAACGGACAAGGAAATAGAAGATCTAGGGAGAAAAGGAGGGGAGATAAAAAGGCAGATTGAAAGGAAATTGAGGAGAAATTGGAAGAAAGAGGACAGGGATTGTAAAGAATGAAAATATGGAGATGAATTTAGAGAGAGAAAGTAATGGAAGACAGAGAGGGTGACAGAAAAAGAGAGAAACTATCGTCTGAGAAGGGTGAATATATGGAATTAAAAATACAATGGAATGAGATAGAATGAAAGAGGGAAGAAATTATGAGAGGGGAAAAAAGCTAAATATAGATGCTTTAAATAGATTAGGCTTATTAGATAGTAAACATACGTAAATAGATAGATAGATAACATACGTAGATAGATAGATAGATAACATACGTAGATAGATAGATAGATAGATAGATAACATACGTAGATAGATAGATAGATAGATAGATAACATGCGTAGATAGATAGATAGATAGATAACATGCGTAGATAGATAGATAGATAACATGCGTAGATAGATAGATAGATAGATAACATGCGTAGATAGATAGATAGATAGATAACATGCGTAGATAGATAGATAGATAGATAACATACGTAGATAGATAGATAGATAGATAGATAACATACGTAGATAGATAGATAGATAGATAGATAACATACGTAGATAGATAGATAGATAGATAACATACGTAGATAGATAGATAGATAACATACGTAGATAGATAGATAACATGCGTAGATAGATAGATAGATAGATAACATACGTAGATAGATAGATAGATAGATAGATAGATAACATACGTAGATAGATAGATAACATACGTAGATAGATAGATAACATACGTAGATAGATAGATAACATGCGTAGATAGATAGATAGATAACATACGTAGATAAATAGATAGATAGATAACATGCGTAGATAGATAGATAACATACGTAGATAGATAGATAGATAACATGCGTAGATAGATAGATAGATAACATGCGTAGATAGATAGATAACATACGTAGATAGATAGATAGATAACATACGTAGATAGATAGATAGATAACATACGTAGATAGATAGATAACATGCGTAGATAGATAGATAGATAGATAACATGCGTAGATAGATAGATAGATAGATAGATAGATAACATGCGTAGATAGATAGATAGATAGATAGATAACATGCGTAGATAGATAGATAGATAGATAACATGCGTAGATAGATAGATAGATAGATAGATAGATAGATAGATAACATGCGTAGATAGATAGATAGATAGATAACATGCGTAGATAGATAGATAGATAACATGCGTAGATAGATAGATAGATAACATGCGTAGATAGATAGATAGATAGATAGATAACATGCGTAGATAGATATAAGGAGGAATAAGGTGAATGTTATTTTTAATCACTGACATTGAAAATAGCTGGATAAATAAATAGAATTTGAGAAAGTGAATACAATTATGAAGAGAGAGTGAGAAATAGATAAATAGAGAGGCAGTGGTAAGAGAAAGATAGTTGGGGAAAGATAAAGTATCTCTCTCTCTTGCTCGCTGCTGAGTTAGATTTAGAAAGAGATTGTGAGAAAGGCAAAAAAAAAGGACGTGAGAAAGATGGTAGCTGGAGAGAGATAATGAGAGAAACGAAGAAAAAGCTGTAATCGAAAGAGGAAGAAAGAGATTCCGAGAAAGCAGTGAGATAAGAAAGACAAGAAGAGAACAGAGAGAGCGGAAATTAAAAAGAAAGTTATAGTGAGAAAGTGAATGAGATGTGAGTGATGGCGGGAGCGTTAGTGGGAAGAATAAAAAGAGAGAGAAAGAGAGTAAAAAACAGTGAGAGAAAAAATAGACAGTTTAAGATATGAGAGAGTAAGAAATAATACAAAGGCAGCGGTAAGCAGGAGAGAGAAAGACAGCGGAACCTGATAGATAGATAGATAGATAGATAGACAGATAGACAGATATAAAGACGAAGATAGTATAGAGAAAGCAGTGGCATAGAAAAAATACAGTATGCTATGTCAGTGAGAAAGAGTGACAGTGAGAGAAACAAAAAGAAAGTAGTGAGATAGAGCGAGTGACAGAGAGAGTGTGTTATTTTGATAAGCGACTGCAAGTGTGAAGCTCAGGGACCCTTTTATGGAAAGCAACACTTTGTTGCTCGACCCTTCAAATCAAATCTAAAAATTCTCTCTCCGTTCCTGCCTTTTTATTGTTCACTTCAGATTAGTTGTGAGCAAGACATAATATATCTATGAAAATATTTATTACTCGGAATCCATTTTCGTGATTAAACTTTTATCTAGTCTCCAGAGCCTTGATCGATAGGAGCATCGCCTCTTTAAAACTTACATACATATAACCACTTCCATTACTCCCCCCCTCTCTCTCTCTCTATATATATATATATATATAATGTAAAATTAAGATAGACACGTTATTCCATGGTTAAGCGAAAGTATACGTCTATACTTCCGCTTAACCATGGAATAACGTGTCTGTCTTAATTTTTATATATATTTGCTCAATATGAATTTATATACATATATATTGAGAGCCATTCTGGATAGTTATCCTACCACTTCATATACAGGATACTCCTTTGGATTCTTCTATATCTACACCGCATGATTATCTATCTGTATATATATATATATATATATATATATATATATATATATATTCAGTTTATATAAAATAATTTGCAAGTTCATCTTTCGACTTCTAGTTTGTGTTTTTGCCCCAATTAAAACATATTTATAGAGGCAACCTTTCAATTTTACCAATAATTTTTCTCTATTTTCTTCCTCCCCTGCAGAGAATATTTTCGTAAGATTTTCTACCTCAACAAGAAATAAGTTAGTCAATACATTAAAAAAATCACTTGTCTTTCCTTGAACTTCAATATATTTTTCATCTGATTGCTAAGTACAGTGTGTCTAAGGATCTCATCATCTCGCCCAATTCCTTCTCTTTAAAACTCGTTATCGTATCAAATTTTCATGTCTCAGACCAGACAGTCAAATACTTATGGAAACAACGCGATTTTGTTTCGGACAATTCGTGTCGTTGTCAAACATGTCGGCCGACGTATCCTATAGTTTTCTTTTGTGCTTTTATACGTAAGGAACAGGATCGGCCATTTTCTGTTGCCATTTTGTTTTGTAAAACATTAAATTTAAAAAGAAGCCACCTTCCTCTTTCTTTGGAGGTTATTAACTTGAAAATGGCCGTAGAATAGATAGGCTAAACGTTGTGGTAAAAATTTTAGTAACAACGCAAAGGATTACAAATTACAACAAGATGCATTTCAAATAAAGACTTCAAATTCTGAAGGATGTTGTAATAAAATAAAACAGTCAATAAGATATTTTTCTTCATTGGGAACCGGATATTGTAGTGTTTTTAAATACACATATACAAATTTCAGTTACATCATTTATATGGCGTCAGCTTGAGTGAATTGAAATTGATTCCAGCAATTCGGAATTTTTAAAAAAATCAGTTGCTTAATTCTACGAAGAAAAATCCTTGAAAACTAACACAGCATCATTGGGAAGTAAAAAGTTAATATAAAATAAGTTAATATGGTATTTTTATTTTAAGTTTTTGATAATTTTACCGATAAAATTGAAAAACATACTCGGAAATTTGAAACATTTAATACATATATACTAACTGTTTCTGAATTATATAATGTGTGTTTTAGGACCTTGAAAAAAATTTCACTAATTGTAAATGAAAAGTAATGTTTTATTTACACAAATAAGTGAGAAATATGTCGGTGAAAGCATTGTCCGTCGCTAGTTAGTACTTTTCCACAACTTTCTGATAACATTTAAATTCCACGTCGGAAAAACGACACATCTTTTGAGGATAACCACGAGTCGACCCATTTCGGACGCCTGCATTCTAACTTGCCCTTTCTTTTTCTTTTTTCACTTTCCCTCCCACTTTTCTTCCTTATTTCTTTGCTTTTCTTTCTCTTTAAATAAACTTCCGGTGTATAAGGAACTTTTCAATTTTTCCAAAACAAAAAAGATCACTGATGAAGCGAATTTATTTCTCCGAAATGATCATTCAATATACGTTTCTCCGACAACCCTAACGGAAGGAACTCATTTCTAGACCTCTGCTTCACTTCCATCCCAGACTCTTGCACTACCAGACAACTCTGCCCTCTTGGAAACTCTGACCACACTGTAGTGTCCGTCAATATTTCACTCCACTCCCGCCCGACCCATGAAACACAGACAAGTAGAATATCATACTGCTATCAAAGAGCAGACTGGGATTCGTTCCGAGACTTCCTCTGTGACATCCCTTGGAACAACGTCTTTAGTCTTCCCATCGAAGAATGTGCATCCGAGGTCTCCTCCTGGATTAAGGCTGGCATCGATGCCTTCATCCCTGCTAGGAAATTCTAGCTTAAATCTCATTCGTCTCCATGGTTCTCACCCGCTTGTTCGGCTGCCATTGCCCACCGGAATCATTTCTTCCGAATTTATCGTAACTATGCGTCGGAACAAAACAGGCGCCTTTTCACTTCAGCTCGAAATAAGTGTAAAAGGATACTTAACGAAGCTAAGATGTTGTTTGCTGCCAGAATGAAGCAACGCATAGCATGCTCTAAATTCGGCTCTAATGACTACTGGCGACTCTGTAAAAGAGTACTTAACAAGAGCAAGTCCACAATACCCCCGCTAATCAACAAATTTGAGGTCCTCACCTCCCCAGCAGATAAGGCTGAATGTTTTGCCCGCAGATTCTCGAACAATTCGAGTCTGGACTCGTCTGGAGTTTTTACACCCGACTTCTCACCTAGAACCGAGGCACAACTGAATGATGTCCACATTACACCTTCGCTTGTCTCTAAGATAATCTTAAAACTTGATCCTCACAAAGCGAGCGGTGGTGACGGAATCCCAACCATAGTCTTAAAGAAATGTGCCCCTGAACTCTCCTCTATCCTTTCTAAGCTCTACAACCTCTGCCTATCTGCTTCCTGCTTTCCTGCCTGTTGGAAATCTTCCTCTATAGTTCCTATATTTAAAAACACTGGAGAACCCTCTGACCCTGCAAATTACCGCCCTATCAGCCTTCTTCCGATCTTTGGCAAAGTGTTCGAAGCCATTATCAACGCCGAGATGGTTCAGCATCTCACAGCACACAGGCTCCTCTCGGACAAGCAATATGGTTTCCGCTTCACCAGGTCTACTGCTGATATGCTAACGACCATCACCGAGTACATATACCAGGCACTCGACAGGAATGGCGAAGCTCGAACCGTTGCATTGGATATATCTAAGGCGTTCGACAGAGTTTGGCATGCTGGCCTTCTATGTAAACTGCGGAGCTATGGTATAACTGGACATTTGTTTGAACTAATCCAGTCATTCCTCTCTAACCGTACAATGAAAGTGGTATTAAACGGACATGCCTCTCAGAACTACCATACATACGCAGGTGTACCCCAAGGCTCCATCTTAGGTCCTACACTCTTCCTGATATATATTAATGATCTCCCTGATTCCATAAGAACCCAAATAGGTTTGTACGCCGATGACACCACAGTTTACTCTCGCCTCCAACAAAAATCTGGTGTAGGCGTCAAAGCTAAACTCGCAGCCGAGATTGAAAAAGACCTCCAATCCATATTGGACTGGGGTAAGAAATGGCTAGTAAATTTTAATGCTTCTAAAACGAAACTACTGTCAATTAACCATCATCGACAATCTCACCTACCTCCCATTAGCATGGACCAGGCTTGCCTCCCAGAGAGTAAAACACTACGCCTCCTTGGTCTCACACTTTCAGCGGACCTCAAATGGAATGACTATATCGAATCCATTGCTAAATCCGCTGCTATGAAAGTCGGTTCTCTGTGTAGGGCCCGGAAGTTTTTTCCGTCTAAATCTATCCTGCACATTTACAAATCTACCATCCGCCCGTGCATTGAATACTGCTGCCATATCTGGTCGGGTGCCCCTGCTGTTCTCCTCGGGCTTCTCGATAAGGTTCAGAGGAGGGTCTGTAATGTGATAGATACCGACTTGGCAGACCGCCTGCAGTCTCTCTCCCACCGGCGAGACGTGGCTTCGCTGTGTCTCTTCTATAAATACTTTCACGGCTTCTGCTCCGATGAACTTAGATCACTGGTGCCCCCTAGATACGAATTTGCACGAGATACTAGATTAGCAACTAGATCCCACCCTTTTACAGTGAAACCGATAAAATGCAGCCGTAACTTCTACTCTAACAGTTTCTTTCCTCGCACTTCCCGACTGTGGAATTCTCTTCCAAACGATTGCTTCCCCGACGGCTACAATCTCCAGGAGTTTAAATGTAAGGTCAATAGACACCTCCTAACACACTAACCTGCTCCCATTCTATCAAACACTCTTCCCATCTGCCCGACACTCATCCTCGCTATCCTTACTCATCTATCACCTTTCTCCTGACATTCCCTATGTCTATCCACTCCTTCTCTTTACCTTACCCTATGTAGCCCCATGCGCAATAGTGGCAGTGGAATGCCTTGCTTGGGGTGAGATGATTAAAAAAAAAAAAATACGTAATTTTCGAAGTTTTATTTGTAAAAAAATGTGCATATGTGGTTCTGTAAATAAGCAATTTATTTACATTGAGGCCTCTGGCTGGATCTGTTTTAATTAATTTTTGTAAATTATATTTTAGAACATTTACAAATTTTTTATCTATATTTATTTATATATATATATATATATATATATATATATATATATAAAATTTGTACATGTTCTAAAATATAATTTATAATAAATATTCACAGCTCTATATATTATATATCGAGCACTGTTTTAAATTAATATTTTGGACGTTTTTAAAAAAAAATTTTCTTCGTTCCTTCTTCACTCGGATATATATATGTGTGTGTGTGTGTATAATTAGTTAATTTTTTGTTCATAATTAAATTAGATCAGTACACGGTCGTATTAAAAGTGTTCAATACAATTATATTGTAGAACTTTTGAAAATTTTTCATTTGAAAACTAGTTATTTCGCGACCTAGATTTCTACCTTTCGGTGTCTTCAGGTGATTTACAATAACTGATTTTACCGTTTTTCAAACGCTCACGTAACAGATCTTTTATGAACATGCAATTTTTAAAATTAGGAGAAGTTACTTAAAGATCTTAGAATATTTTCATCCATGATGATATGACCCTGGTAGGTATTTATTTGAATGGCTACACTTGGACGTAATTTGTGTTCTTTCATTTAGTAATTGATTTTTTTTCTGGGAACAACATAATAGCCAATTTTTCCACCTGGTATAATCTGCATATTTTACCACTGTTGTAAGGTTTGGCTGATTTTACTATGGTCGAAATTATATCGGGGTCTTTTCCGTATTTTAATTTTTATTTCCACACGTGGCTAGCAAGTTTTGTACAATTTTTTAAGATTTTCCCGTTTAAATGTAGACTTATGGTTATTCCATCTTAAATCTTGTGTAGCTCCAAAATATGTTTGCTTTGACCATTTATGGCATGTATTTTCGCTTTGTAAACAATATATTTTGTGTTA
This sequence comes from Ascarosepion bandense, assembly GCA_037127315.1. Classification (NCBI taxonomy): domain Eukaryota; kingdom Metazoa; phylum Mollusca; class Cephalopoda; order Sepiida; family Sepiidae; genus Ascarosepion; species Ascarosepion bandense. The sequence continues at coordinate 4,001,711 of JBBBDQ010000244.1, forward strand.
CCAAGTCCTTGCATGGGCATTTATTTTTATTCCTACAGTTACATTTCTTTCTAATGATAGTTGTTCGTGTTGTTAAGGTTTCTGGCGTTTTGTTCTTTTGTGTAATTTTCTAAATTACTTGTACATCTGTAATTTATATGGATTATAATTTAATGTTCAGTAATTAAAACCGAATAAAATCATTTAACCTAAGGACCTTTTCGACCAACATTTCTTCAGAAGTCAATCGTCGGTATTAAAATACTACTGAAGGGATAATTTCAAAATAGGATTTAAAAATGGGACTGTTTTAATTCTGCTGTAGTACATATCTTCATTTTACTAGAAGTGCATTGTCCTCTATCCGTAAACACATATTGCCCACCAACTAACAAAACTTTTTTATCGCTTTAATGTCATTGCGATGCTGTCTATGTAGGTAAATCGGCTAGAGGTGAGTAATTCCCAACATGTGACTGTTTTGTTTTTGTTTTTTTTTCGTTTTTTTTTTTTTCGTTTTGTTCCACTGCCACTATTGCGTTTGGGGCTACATAGGGGAAGGTAAATAGAAAGAGTGGTTAGATATAGGAAATGTCAGAAGTGGGGTGATAGATAGTTTGGAGGATGGGAAGAGTGTTTCAAAGAATGGAAGCGAGTTAGTGTGTTAGGAGGTGTCTATTGACCTTACATTTAAACTCCTGGAGATTGTAGCCGTCGGGGAAGCAGTCATGTGGAAGGGAATTCCACAGTCGGGAAGTACGAGAAAAGAAACTGTTGGAGTAGAAGTTGCGGTTGCATTTTATCGGTTTCACTGTAAAAGGGTGGGATCTAGTTGCTAATCTAGTATCTCGTACAAATTCGAACCTAGGGGGCACCAGTGATCTAAGTTCATCGGAGCAAAAGCCATGAAAGTATTTATAGAAGAGACACAGGGAAGCCACGTTGCTCCGGTGAGAGAGAGACTGCAGGCGGTCTGCCAAGTCAGTATCGATCACATTACAGACCCTCTGCTGTACCTTGTCGAGAAACCCAAGGAGAATAGCAGGGGCACCCGACCAGATATGGCAACAGTATTCAATGCACGAGCGGATGGTAGATTTATAAATGTGCAGGATAGATTCAGACAGAAAAAAACCTCCGGGCCCTGCACAGAGAACCGACTTTCATAGCAGCGGATTTAGCAATGGATTCGATATAGTCATTCCATTTGAGGTCCGCTGAAAGTGTGAGACTAAGGAGGCGTAGTGTTTTACTCTCTGGGAGGCAAGCCTGGTCCATGCTAATGGGAGGTAGGTGCGGTTGTCTATGATGGTTAATTGAGAGTAGCTTCGTTTTAGAAGCATTAAAATTTACGAGCCATTTCTTACCCCAGTCCACTACGGATTGGAGGTCCTTTCCAAGCTCGGCTGCAAGGTTAGCTTTGTCGCCCACACCAGATTTTTGATCGAGGCGAGAGTAAACTGTGGTGTCATCGGCGTACATACCTACTTGGGATATTATGGTATTGGGGAGATCATTAATGTAGATCAGAAAGAGCGCAGGACCTAGGATAGAGCCTTGAGGGACACCCGCGTTCGTATGGTAGCTCTGGGAGGCATGTCCGTTTAATACCACTTTCAATGTGCGGTTAGATAGAAATGACTGGATTAGTTCAAACAATTATCCGGCTATGCCATAGCTCCGCAGTTTGCATAGAAGGCCAGCATGCCAAATTCTGTCGAACGCTTTAGAGATATCTAAGGCGACGGTTCGGGCTTCGCCATTCCTGTCGCGTGCATGGTATATGTATTTATTCGCAGACATTCACCAATAACATCATCCAAACATTCACAGACACACGAGTCTGCCAATGATGAGTACATATTAAGTACAAATATTCACAGAAACAACTATTCAAAAGAGTTATCTTTTCTGCACAGAGCCCGGACAAAGTACCACGTGACCGACTTGGCACTCGGCTGCAGTCGCTCTCTCACCGGTGTGTTGTGTCTTCCCTTTGCTTCTTCTACAAATACTTTTACGGCTTCTGTTCCAATGATCTTAGCTAACTGGTGCCCCTTATGTATGAATTTACTCGAGCTACTAGAGTAGCAACTAGGTCTCACCCTTTTACAGTGAAACTGATAAAATGTAATCGCAATTTCTACTCTAATATCTTCTTTTCTTGCACTTCCCGCCTGTGAAATTCAATGCCGTATACTTGCTTCCCCAACAGCTACAATCTCTGAGAATTTAAATTTAAGGTCAATAGTCTTCTATCTCACTAATTCGCATCCTTTCTCTCAAGCTCTTTTCTCCATCCAATCCACCCCAATCACACCAGTATTCGTATCCTTCTATTATCCTCCTTCTGACCTATCCCTCTTTTTTATCACTTCCCTCTATGTAACCTACTGCGCAATCAGTCAGTTAAGTGCTATACGTGATATACGCTTGGGCGATCATGTCTCGAAAGAGACATAACTGACTGGGCAGAAGATTATCCCGCAGTAGGTTGCCATTGCTTTCTGCGGTAGACTGGTTGCCGACCAAGGCTACAGAACTCAATCTGTCCTGTTATTTAACACATAATTAGAAGGAAGAGACGGATATTTGCGCGTAAGTGAAATGCAATGAATTCAGCTGGAATTCGAATTCGGCTCCCTGATATCTCGTTCCGAGCCGATATCCAATGCACCACAACGCACATCTTGCTTGGGGTGAAATGATAAAAAATAGCTGTTACAATCAACCCACAGCGTTCGACTCTCTATTGATAGAAGCTCAAATTCACATTAGAACTATTTACGGAGTCATTGGCACGAGCTGAATAACAATACTAATTTTCCCCTTCTTTAAAATTGTAGAATCATGGTAACCCACGTTTAGAAAAGTCACGACACGTAGAAGATACCGTTCATGTTCGACTTTCTTCGTATCGCCCGGTTCACAAACCACCCACGTCTATTGTACAGGTGTAGAGGCTCATCCCTTGTTCCCTGTTCAAGATGTGGTTTCCGGCTTTCTTTTTTCCAATCTTTTCACTCTTACGTAGCCCCCTGCACATCAGTGGCGTTACCGCCTTGCTCGAGGTGATATGATTAAAAAAAATATATATATATATATATATATATATATAGCTCTTTCTTTAACTTCCTGTAAACTCGAAAATACATTTATTTTAGAAAGCTTACAGATATCTCGGCTTTCAGTTTGTACATTGATAACAGAAGGATATCTTAGGCAATTTTCTTTCTCAGCCATAATTTCGAACATTAATCAAGACTCATTGAACAATTACCAGTCATCCTGGCCATCATTAGAAAGCATTTATCTCACTAAAACGATGAGACCACATAAAATGGGGCTAATTAGTGATACGAGCAGACATTTTTGTTTTCAGTATTTTTCTTGTTTCTCATGCGTCTTTTTTCTGCTTCTAATTGTTTTTTGTTTTGTTTTTTTACAGTGAATTACTGTTCTTTTTAGCGAAATGCGAGGCAATCATTTTGCTCATCCTAGTCCTTCTATTGTCTTTTAATTAAACACGCATAAAATGTAGGAATCCCATCAGCAAGAGAATAGCAACAAAAAACTAACGAACAAATGAACATGATAGTTGTGTGAAGGAATACATTGACCTAGAAAAAAAAAGGGGGAAAGAAAAAAAAAACAGAATCATGACAAATCTGCTGCTTATATATAATTCGAAGCACAGTAAAGGTCTGTCTAGTTTAGAGCTTCAAAATGATTTTACACATGAACCGTAACCTGATAAAGAATAAAATAAGATAAAATGATAATCATGTATCCCTGAAATATATACAAGGCACTACCCAAAAGTTCTGGAAACGTTTCCTTTCTCTTGTCTGATATTTTGTCACATTGAAACACCTGTTCCCGTATGATCACCGTAGTTAAGCAATGTCGAGCCCGGTTAGTTGCTAGATGGGTGTAACCGCTTGAAAATATCAGGTGCTCTAAGCTTGGATGTGTAGCTTGTGTAATGGATAATGCCCCGGAATTCTTAATGGGAGAAACGAGTTCCAATTCCGGTTGGGTTTGTTATATTAACTCACGCACAAATATTCTTGGGAAAGGTATCTATGCATCTCTTTTCCTAGCTGAGATGTGGCACAGGACTGAATCTATTGGGCACCCAGTGAGGATCAAATTAACTACTCAGTCGTAATTGTTTGATAGACGCCGCGTCTTTGCTGTATCTTCTCATGTTTTTCCTTATTGTTTTCAAAGTCTTTTATTTAAATCCTATGCTTAAATATTTTCTTTTGCATTCTCTCTTTTACGTTTACTTTCCTCTATCAAGAATTTAATACATCACCATTTTTCGCCTTTTCATATCAACGATTCATTTAAACGAGTTTTTCTAAGCGTAGCTTAGATGTGGCACAAGACCAAAAATATGAGAGCACCCAGTTGGAATCGAACTCACTACTCAGTTGTAGCTGTTCTAACAAGACAAGTTTGCTGTCCATTATACTATGTCGAGGTGCCCTATTAAAAACGAGTAACTTTAACCAACAAGATCTGTCTGTTTAATTATTTCTCTTGTCTGTCTTTCTGAGATGAGGTAATGTACCTACTTACACAGTGTTCGTACTTTTGTCCTCATCTTTATTCTGATATTCACGACGCTGCGGCTGTTGCACGCTCCGGCCTTCATCACACGTTGGAATTTCGAACCGAACCATTCATTTCGTTTTCTGGGGTAGAGTGTTCTAGTTCCATGTTTAATGGATATTCTGGATATCTGTTTCAGTTTGTTCCTTTTAGTAACTCAACTATCCAAGGTTCTTTTCATTTCTTCTGTGGCCATGAAATCAAATTTTGTTTTTGCTACTGTGCAGATCAGTCAGTCAGTTAAGTGTCATATGTGAAACGCGCTTTGGGCGATCATGTCTCGAAAGAGACATAACTGACTTAGCAGAAGATTATCCCTCAGTAGGCTGCCATTGCTTTCTGTGGTAGACTGGTTGCCAGCTAAGGCGACAGAACCCATCCTGTTTTGTTATTTAATCCATAACTGGAGGGAAGACACGGATGAATATCTTTCCCAAGGGTATTTGCGCGTAAGTAAATACAATGAATTCAACTGGAATTCGAACTCGGCTCCCCGATTTGTGGTTCCGAGTCGATATCCACTGCACCACAACGCACATAATGTTCTTAAAGAACTCACAACTCTTTGGGTTAAGTCATTGGATTAGTTCAACTAACCCTTTTATCCACTCAGTGAATAAAATAAATGATTCGGTTCGAAATTCCAACGTATATCACCAGGAATGTTGGTTGGCGCTTTTGACGGATTTCCCGTTTCATATTATTATACATGTTTCCCGGTTAGAAAGCGTAACTGATTCAAATTCTGAAGTTGTTTGAGATCCCCTCTCAGTCTATTTAGAAAAGCGTAACATTTGTACACATTATATGTTCCTTCAAATTAAAGTGAATATTAATATTTGCTACTTTTTTTTTTATTCAGGCTCAAGTGAAGAAATCTGGAGACCAAAACGAAGTTATTCATATGACAACAGTGAAGTTTCTGAATATGTGTAAGTAGACAATTTTCTTTACTTTTTATTAGTTTTCTTTAATGCCATATATACTTGTGTATAAGTCGATTTCATTTATAACCCAACCCCGATTGTTTTTTGTTTTTGTTTTTTTTTACATGAATTTTAACTACCGAACATGTACTTGCATATGCTACAAACGGTTACTGAAAATTTTTAGCTTTTAACCTCTTAAAAATTATAGTACGATCCCTTTATTTTTTGCATAAAAAATGATCATAAATCTTGCACTATAGACAAGTATATATGGTAATTGTTACTCCGGCATTTGTTTTTTTGTTTTGTTTTTTTTGTTTTGTTTTTTTTTGTTTTGTTTTTTTTTGTTTTGTTTTTTTTTGTTTTGTTTTTTTTTGTTTTTTGTTTTTTTTTTTTTTTGTTTTTTTTTTGTTTTGTTTTTTGTTGTTTTTTTTTTGGGGGGGGGGTTGTTTGTTTGTTTGTTTTTCCCTTCAATGTTTGTTAAGAAGAATTATCCCATCAACAAAACCAGGACCGGATTATAGCCAAATTATACCATATACTCAGTTCAACACTGATGACCTCTACTTAGAATATTCCATAGAAATAACTAGGTTTTGATACGTTTAATAACACACTATGACTAAAGGATTAAAATATCTATCTCTTCGTGTTGTAAATATGAAGTAATTCTACTCTTTAGAAATTCAGGAAGTTACATCATAATATTTTAGCAGATGTTATTACATCATAATATTATAGCAGATGTTATTACATCATAATATTATAGCAGATGTTATTACATCATAATATTATAGCAGATGTTATTACATCATAATATTATAGCAGATGTTATTAAATGAAAGAAATTTCCTTAATACGCCAATGAGAGACGAGGGGAGGAACTGACTCTTTCGGAAGTTACAAAAAATCCTCGATGCTCATAAAACCAATTTTTGTTTTTTCTAAAAACATGTAACTTTAACTTTAAGATAACCTCCTTAAAAACTGAAAAGAAACTACATTTTCTTTCTTTAAAACTCCTACAAAATGTATTCAACAGAACAAATTTGGATTGTATAAGACATAATCTTTCGCTACACACGCATGCGTTAAAAATCCTGCCAGCAGGCAACAGTAACGTTCTATTTAGCTTTTGGGCATGTGTAAAAAAAAAATTTAGGAACATGTGTTCTGTGAATCACAAGTGACCAGGCCTCAATTTTCAGCTAGTGCCGAGATCGAGGTAGGACGCTAAAGTTAGTACTTTCTTAACAGACGCACTTGGATTAGATAATACAAATCACTCTCTTTAACTCACCAACAAAGTAAGTTGAATTTTTTCTTAATCTTTTCTTTGTTTTTTTTTTTACTTCTTTTTTATTTTATTCTTATTTTTTTTTTTTTTTTTTTTACATGGACTCTTTTCAATTCCTTGAATTTGCACTTTGTTTCAGAAAGTATCTTTTGAAATTTTCTTGCCACAAAAAGAAATTCTAGGTAGAATCAACATTTCTATCCCGTGTTTTGTTTCACTCTCCTGTTTGTCTATTTTCTGAACCATTTGAACACTTTTAGTTTTCGTTTGTCGACACGCGACGAACCTAAACTGATTAACAGGATAAATATATTTTCAGCAATTCTACATTCACCTCTTAGATTTTTTTTTTGCATAAAAATGTCCTGATTACTGCAAGGTATAAAAGCCTGTAAAAATCCTGTAAAGCCGCCTTCTCTTTTGGAGCTCTAAACACATTTTGTATTGATTAATGGTTAATCTGCTCCTCAATATTCATTATCAAATTGTATTAGTAGAAAAATGAATTATTCTAAATGATTATGTCAATATTGTGCATTCATACTAACATTTCTCATCAACAAGACCATAAAAAGAGAAAAAAAAGGTGAGACAAAATAGGCATTGAAAGATTTTTAGAGTGAGCTGTGGGTTCGAATTTAAAAACTGGAATGTTAAATATCATTTTAATAAAAATTCAATATGTTAAAAGTTCGTGATGGAAGCAGCTAAAGGTAAGAAATTATTTTCCATCGTCAACATAAAGACTTTATGTTTGCTAATTTCAAATTGCAGCTTTGATTTCGTTAGATATCTGAAATATATTAACTTTGTTGCTTTTTTCTTAAACGTTGTATGTGCGTATTTTTGCATTTTGTTAATTCAGAAAAATCCATGTATTTAAGTATTTTCATTATCTTTACTTTTGAATTACTATTTCGAAAGAAAAACCTCTTTCTTATTTCGAAAATAATGATTTACCGTACTTACGTATCTTTCTTATAGTGTTTTTATTTGCTATCGTAAAGTCTTTTTTGCTTATCTTGCGTGAGGTAAATGCAAGAAATTCATTTTCGCTTGTCTTGCGTGAGATCACTGCAAGCTTAAATTCATTTTCACTCATCTGGCGTGAGATAACTGCAAGCTTAAATTCATTTAAACTCATCTTGCGTGAGATAAATGGAATCAGAAATTTATTTGAAACCAAACTAGATCAGAAATATGGATTTCGAAATCATTTTCATTTTTTTTTTCTGGTCTACATTTTGTTAATTTTTACAGATCTCATTCTAATGAAAAGACTACATAATTCTTTCCATCGAAAGTACTTTGAGAACGTACTATATTACCAACTATAAAAGCACATAAAAAATATTATATCACATCACCAACATTTATTGAATCCATTCTTACAGAATCTGATGTATGTCTTTCTAAAACAAATGGTATGTACGCAAAAACGTTCCCAAATCAATATTCAAAAAACAAACATGTCTGATACACACACACACACACACACACACACACACACTTACGATTATAAATTATCATCTGAATCCCACAAAGACAAACTAGAATAGTTATACACTTATATAACACGACCCCTGGCTGAGTCCAGCCAACCTCTTTGACCTTTGGTTGATTCCGCCCACATTGTGTTGTTGATCTCTGATTACCCAAATCAGGATTGTCACTTGAAATGGTTGGTCCAGACACGCGAGAGATTGGTTTATAATGAAAACCAGGTTTAAGACAGGAACGACAAAGAGTAGATTTATATATATTTATATATATCGAATTAATACAAGATTACAAGCAAATCAAAATCAAGTGACGGAAAAGAAATATCAGTTGGCTAGTATTTTAGTAGCACGATAATATTCATGTTGTATATCCCCACGGGATGATGATTTATTCAACTTTCAGCTGGTTGAATTTGAACTGACCGTCTCTTGCAATATCTTTCAGGCCCCAATCTAATTTCTTTTTACCTTCTCATTCTAAACACGGGGCCCGAACTGAATAATTTCGTCTTGTAATCTTAAACAATCACCCAGACCTGGGTGGTAAAGTTATGTCTTGGGTTTCTATTTCCCAATCCCTATATATATGACTTACTATCTGGACATGTAAGTAATTCATTTCATATTTCAACTTCCAGGTAGAAGGAGAGGAAAACCCACTCTCTTTTATTGTCTGCCTGCTCTTATCAACTGTCCTGGTAAATTCTCAAAACCGTATTTTGATCTAAAGTCACATATGATCAAAACCCATTGACAAATATTTTGACTAACTTTGATAAATTCGCCTACTTCCTCTAACAAAAATAATTTTGCACCCAGTGAATCCTGCATTTGTATTTTCTACTTGTTAACATTTCGGCTAATTTACCCGAAAAAATAATTATATTCTCCAATTTTAGAGGGATCTCTTCTCATCTTAAAAATCACTGAAATTAATACCAGTCGTCTCAAAATAGGGTTACACTTACATGCACCGAGCAATGTTTACGGTTTTCCAGTTAGCCTTGGAATCGTTGGTTTTATGAAATCGATGCTTCGTCTTTTTTTGAATTCTTAAACAAATTTTTACTGACATTTGTTTAACAAGTCGAATGCACGCAAAACATGATTAACAAATGTAAATAAAACAACAACAATAATTAAAATACCAATACTAGTATTTATTCTTCATTTTTTTTATCTCTATCTCATTCTTTGAAGTTTTAAACATGTTGGATTGATAAACGTTTCTAATTGTTATCTGACCGATGCAAGGAAACAAAATTTTATGTGTTACATTCTGTCAGTGGTACCCACAAGTCGTCGATTCGTGCATCTAATGTGAGTTTGCCACCATTTTTCTTTTATTCGTTTATGTAAATAGGGAAATCGTTCTTCTACAGCAGCGTTTCTCAACCTTTTTACCTTTGCATGACCCTTAAAATAAATTACATGTGTAGGGGACTCGACGATATTTATCAAACTGGCCTTGTGCCAAACACAGCCGAAGTCACCACAATTTAAAATATCAGAAGGTTGAAAGAATAAAAATGTTTAATTTGTAAAATAAGAGAAATTTTATCGACTAAACAGAATAACAAATTTGTAAGAAGAAAATATTCAAATAAAAAATGTACGTAGCTGATTAATTTGTAATGTTCAACGTGAAAATGTACGTGGTTTAATGTTCCAGAGAAATAGTAGTAAGAAGTGAATCCAGAGCTTATAGTTGAGAGTAGCAGAACGTGTGTATGTAGAAAGATTAGCAGGTTACTAATCAAATCTGTGTTCTTTGCCTTTTTTTTATGACCGGCAAGAAAGTGAAAAAGAAGATGAAACAATAAATGAAATCGTACTTATCGGACTTTGGTTTTTAGGAGTCAGTTGAAGTAACTTGTTTTCGTCGTTGTCGTCGTCTTTGTTGACCGCGAGAATGTTGAGGATGGAGAAGAAGAGGTAAGAGATATTAGCATGAGTGAAGAAGGAGAACGAGTATGCGATGCGACCTTACGTTCTGCTCAGACTTGAAGTTTCCTTTGTTACATTTTAGCGTGTCGTCTTTCTCTGCTTCCATTTGACTGTCTTTTGCCGGTCAAGGGACGGGAATAAGTACTAAGCAGGTCACATGACTGGATCGAACCGTATACCCATTTTTTTAGGTGTTAAGAAAATTTGACAGGAGTCATAGTTCAATTTGCTATTTCCTATCCAATCAGAATCTAGAATCTTAATTTTCACAACGGCTTGTGAAATTTGCTTTGGTCTGGGTTTTTCCAAAATGTTTTCTGTCATTCTGATCCGATTTTGCGGGTGTTTAATTTTTCTTTTTGCGTTTCAGTTAATTGTTGAATGATATAAAACTTGTATCCTTATACTTGACTCAAGGAACCCCTGCGGAAAAATAAAATTATATACCATATTTATCTCGTTTTATTTTCATTGTAGTTCACGTCGTAGATATCAAAGTATATATTTTTGAATAACTTGTTTAAAAGAAAAATTAATACTTCTTTCTTAATTTTTTTTCGATAATGCTAAATAAAATTCATACTGTTCGTTTATAATACTTCATCGGGGATTTTTCATTCACACGAAAATTCAAACGTAAGAAATAAACATATGAAATGAATATCATCTTCCTATAATCTTCCTATAATCATCTTCCTATAATCTAAATGTAAACAGAACAAAAACAAATAATTGCAGTATCAGTTTATTATTTATTTATCCTTTACTGACAAATGTTGAAAAGAAATAAATTAAATCTACGCAAAATGTTCTGTGAATCAATAAATAAGTTAGAAAATGTTACTTTCAGGGACATTTGATAAAGTGAAACTTACTTCTCTAATGTGAAGCTTGTGCGTGTTTTTTGATACACAATTAATTCAAGGTCGAGCTTTAGATAAAGAGACACGGATTTCATTCTCAATTGAGAGGAAACAATTTCTGTCTTTGCCCTTGATACTTGTCATTTAAGAAAAGGCTCGCTTACACGTATAAGACGTATATATGAAATTAATTCAAAAGTGCCCTGGCTTATCTCACTTCTCGCGCGGAACCTTTAGGGACCTTTTGCGGAACCTTAGGGTTCCGGGGCACTCTGGTTGAGAAACGCTGGTTTATACGTTCACAATTGGGATATATTTGGAGTTCCAACGTTAATAAATTTTATAGTTTTAGTGATAGATAAAACCTCAAGCAGGAGTGATCCGAATTGCTTACACCAGCGTTTCTCAACTTTTTCATCCTTACGTAACCCTTAAAATAAATTGCATGTCTTAAGGAACCCTGCGCAAAAAAAAAAGAAAATTAAAAAAGAATTATATCCCATATATTTCTCATTTCATTTTCGTCTTAGTTCACGTGGTAGATATCAAAATATATATTTTTAAACAATTAGTTTAAGAAAAAATTAATACTTCTTTGTCGGTTTTTTTCGATAATGCTAAATAAAATTCATGCTGTTTTTTATATGATATTTCATCAGGGAGTTTTTATTCAGACAAAAAATTAAACGTAAGAACTAAACATAAAAAACCAATATCACGAACCATAATTACTGCATCAGTTTATTATTTATTTTATTTTATTAGCAATGTTGAAAAGATATAAGGCAAATCAAGCCAAAATGTTCTGTGAACCAATAAATTTTGATGATAAAACTTTGTTTTTATTAACTCTGGGGCTTTTTAACATCATGCTATGTTGTTTTTTTCAACGAATGAGTACAGGTACCTAAGCCAAATCGTATACACTACCGCCGTACAGACATCACTAAATATATTCTCAATGACTGTTAAATTTTTTTAATAACATAATAGGTTAGAAAGGATTATGTATATGTTACAGTATTACAATAACCAACAATATATTGAGCATCAATCAGAATCTAGAATCTTATTTTTCACAACGGCTTGTGAAATTTGCTTTGGTCTGGGTTTTTCCAAAATATTTTCTGTCATTCTGATCCGATTTTGCGGGTGTTTAATTTTTCTTTTTGCGTTTCAGTTAATTGTTGAATGATATAAAACTTGTATCCTTATACTTGACTAAAGGAACCCCTGCGGAAAAATAAAATTATATACCATATTTATCTCGTTTTATTTTCATTGTAGTTCACGTCGTAGATATCAAAGTATATATTTTTGAATAACTTGTTTAAAGAAAAATTAATACTTCTTTGTTAATTTTTTTTTCGATAATGCTAAATAAAATTCATACTGTTCGTTTATAATACTTCATCGGGGATTTTTCATTCACACGAAAATTCAAACGTAACAAATAAACATAGGAAATGAATATCATCTTCCTATCATCTTCCTATAATCATCTTCCTATAATCTAATGTAAACAGAACAAAAACAAAGAATCGCAACATCAGTTTATTAACTATTTATCTTTTATTAGCAATGTTGAAAAGACATAAGACAAATCAAGGTAAAGTGTTCTGTGAACCAATAAATTTTGACGATAAAACTTTGTGTTTATTAAATCTGGGGCATTTTAACATCATACTATGTTGTTTTTACAACGAATTAGTGGAAGTACCTAAGCCAAATCGTATACACTACCGCCGTACAGACATCACTAAATATATTCTCAATGATTGTTATAGTTTCTTTAATAACATAATAGGTTAAAAAGGATTATGTATATGTTACAGTATTACAATAACCAAGAATATATTGAGTAAGTTTAGTAATATTCAGTCAGTTAAGTGCCAAACGCGATACACGCTTGGGCGATTATGTCTCGAAAGAGACATGACTGACTGGACAGAAGATTATTCCGTAGTAGGTTGCCATTGTTTTCTGCTGTAGACTGGTTGCCAGCCAAGGCTATAGAATACAATCTGTCCTGTTATTTGACCCATAGCTGGAGAGAAGAAACGGATTAATACCTTTCTCAAGGGTATTTGCGCGTATATGATTGCAACGGATTCAACTGGAATTCGAACTCGGATCTCTGATTTTCTCGTTCCGATTCGATATCCATTGAACCACAACGCACATCCTAAATAATATTACTTAAATTAAATAAAATGTTAGAAGTGCTTTGGCTTATTTCACTTGTACTCGAGGAACCCTTACGGTAACCCCGATTCAGAAATGCAGTATATATCCCTACGATACTAAAGTAACTTTCCTGGGGTCTCCCTTCTTTAATGGATAATAGACTCGTCTAGAGTATATGTGTATATATATATATATATATATATATATATATATACACTTCTGCGATAGAAGCAAGAGGTCAGATAACGTCAGATCCAAGAGATACCGACAGATACCAAAAATACAGCGTCACTAGTTCATAGTAGCTCAGAGGCCCACTCAGCAGAATAGTATTACGCAGCACCTGTCAGCTTCCGACGTGGACATACTGATTATACTAGGGCTTCACTTCAGAGACTTGCATATATCCTTCTTACTAAACCCGTATTCCTGGATCACTAACCCTCGTTCAAGTTTGTATTCTTTACTTTTTAATATACTTATTCTTCTATCTCAAATTCTGTTTCTTGTTCTTTTATTTTGTGCGGTTCCCATTCCCGGAATCCACAACATATATATATATACTTCGTACCAAACTGTATTCCTGGATTACTAACCCTCGTTCAAGTTTGTATTCTTTACGATTAATATACTTATTCTTCTATCTCAAATTCTGTTTCTTGTTCTTTTATTTTGTGCGGTTCCCACTCCCGGAATCCACAATAGTAACCCACCTTTCAATAGAGATAGCGCTGAATACGTTACTTTTTTCAGTGAATAAATCCTATAAATTTCTCTTGATTTTTACCTTTTAATGATTGCAAAATTCGAAAAGCAGTATCTACTGAAATTATGAATTATATTTTAATACTAAATATAATTGTATATTATCGATAATAATAATATTATTATAATGATCATATTAGGTTTCTGCTTGCTACACATTTTTTTATTTAGTTTCTTTGTTCGCGTGACTATTACGCCGTGCACATAGTTCATAAATAATGGACAATTCAGTTTTGACCGCGCGAAAGCTAGGACATTAGATGTCAGAAACACGACTCGGTGAAAAATGAAGAAGAAAAAAGAGAATGTAGAAGTGAAATAAAAAATGTTGTCCAATTTTAAATCTTTTAATTTGTACCCCCTCACTTCTTAGATTAACTATGATTGTTATTGTAATATTTTGTTAAAGATTTTCCTTTTCAGTTTCAAATACTTGTGATAAGGGAATCTCTATGGATTGTCTATTGTAGTAGAACTCGCCATGAGCTTATTTACTGATTAACTTTAAAAATGTATGATTCATCAGAATATTAAAGTAGGAAAATCGGGTTTTCTTGGTAAAAATTAATGTTTTTTTTGGTCTGAAAAAAAAACGTAACTATTGTTTTTGGCTCGTGGAAAAATGGGTACAAAAGTTAAGCAACCACCTTGTGTGATATTCTTTTGGGTGGATACATAGATAAAAATATGAAACTAAAATCCAGACAAAACCATTTTGATATTTGTCTGTATTTCTGAGATGAGGTAATATTTACATTATTCGGACTATTGTCCTATTGGCAACCATTTGTACGACGTTTCGGCCGTTATACGCTCCGGCCTTCTTCAGGTGCATTCACACGCCACCCACGTCTATTGAACAGGTTAAGAGGCTCATCCCTTGTTCTCTGTTTAGGATGTGGTTTCCAGCTTTCTCTTTTCAAATCTTCTCACTTTCTTTTTTTTTGTTTTCAGTTGGAGTAGATAGATCTATCACCCGGTTCACACTCCACCCACATCTATTGAACAGGTTAAGAGGCTTATCCCTTGTTCCCTGTTTAGGATGTGGTTTCCGGCTTTCTCTTTTCCAATCTTTTCACTCTTACTTAGCCTCCTGCACATCAGTGGCATTACCGCCTTGCTCGGGGTTATATGATTAAAAAAAAAATTTCCTTAAGGACACATGGCCCAGTCGATATAGACGTTGGTTAGTTCCTGACTTGACTCTTAGAGTTGTGAGTTCAATACCAGTCTGCAGCAGTGGTGAACAAGTAACTTGCAGAGTTAGAGGGAGATAACTCATGACTTCCAATCGTGGCATTACTACTACAAAAGGAATGAGAATTATATACCCCAGTGATTGAAATAAAGGGTTCGGTTCGAAATTTTTAGCACCCGAAGAAGGCCGGAGCGTACAACGGCCTTAACGTCGTACAAATTGCAACAAAGATGAGGACAATAGTTTGAATAATGTAAATACTGTAAAACCATTTTGAATCAAGAACAGTATTTATTAAAACTGTCATAATGAAATATCCCAGCACCCTCTATGAACACTATGGTGGACGAAGTCTATCATGAATAAATGGGCAAGAGCATTTTCCCTAGTGAGTCATGATTGAGACGCAATCATTCTTGATCAGGCTCTCTCTTGATAAACACTCTGCTTCCGAGCAGAGAGCGACCCAAGGGTAGAGTCTCGTTTGGTGTGAAAAAACAAGAGCCCGACCCAGCCTTAAGATAGGTCTAAGGGGTATTTTTGTCTGAGCTCAAAATCTCTACATTAATTGTCCTTGTGTCGCGTCCGCCTAGGTGTTACGAATTAGAACCTTATAGTAATAATTCGTCTGGAGTAATTCCCGTGCTGAATAAACCTTTTATTCTATTACGCCTGGCTTGGAAATCTTTCCACTTGTATTTAAATTTTGTTCAATTCTTCTCCAGGATATAACAAAAACTCTCTATGAATTTTATGCGCCTAATACGAGGGCGTCTTAATTATCCGTAAGGTTAGAGTTTTTCTAAAAATTCAGAAAAGTCATTTAAAAGATTTAAAATTGTGAAATTAATCAAAGTGGTGGTTTTTATAAACTCGGGAAATTTTCCTAAAAGAAAAAAAATAAGGCCTTTCTCCGTTTATTTTGAATCCAAGAGTACTTGTAGATATTTACGAAGCTGTCAAATATTGGCAAAAGATCAAGTGTCTTTGATGATAATGAAGACGAAAATTTTCGTAAATCATCTTTTAATATTCACTCTCCGACTTTAAAGTTAGTCTCCAGACAATTATAGAAAAATGCTGTGATAACTTCTTTTTTACTTCTTTTTTTAAAGACCCTAATTTGGGAGATAATTTAGGGGCGCGTCTTTCACGCTTTCTTTTTATTTATTTTTTCTTTCTTTTTTATTTATTTTTTTCTTTCTTTTTTCTTTATTTTTTCTTTCTTTTTTCTTTCTTTTTTCTTTATTTTTTCTTTCTTTTTTCTTTATTTTTTCTTTATTTTTTCTTTATTTTTTCTTTATTTTTTCTTTCTTTTTTCTTTCTTTTTTCTTTCTTTTTTCTTTCTTTTTTTCTTTCTTTTTTCTTTCTTTTTTCTTTCTTTTTTCTTTATTTTTTCTTTCTTTTTTCTTTATTTTTTTCTTTCTTTTTTATTTATTTTTTCTTTCTTTTTTATTTATTTTTACCATCCCGCATTAAATCCACGTTAATTTCTTTGTTGTATTCCGACATTTCGGCTTAGCAGTTTGTTTTTTTTTCAATGATATTCATCCTGTATAAGTCCGAAGAGCCATTAGTCGTTGAAGGTTACCGACTTAGAGATACAGTTTATGCATAGAGGAAAACATAGTTTGAAATGCCGGTACCCGTACAATCACAGAAGTTAAGCAACGTCGAGCCTTGTCAGTACTTAGATTGCTGACTTTGGATGTACGAATGATGTAATGGATAATGGCTTGGAATTGTTGATCGGGGAGCCGAGTTGCGTTTTTTATATTTACTTGCGCGACATCGCCTTAGATAAGATATGAATTCATCTTTTCTCCTCTTGGCTAGGGTTTAATTAGTAAGGTTTGGAACATTAAACCATTATTATCTAAAAAAAAAAAAAAAAGGTTTTTCTGGATTTAAATAAACTGGAAAGGTTTTATAAACCGTAAAAAACAAATCAATTAAAAAAATTAACATTTCACATACAATCCATCTTTCTCTCTCTCTCACTCTCCACACACACACACACACACACACACACTGCATGCGTTTATTCGTTGAATATTGCTACTACATTTGGTCTGTTGCTCTTGTTATATATTTAGAGATTCTTGATAAAATCCAAGGAGGAATCTGCAATTTTCTTTCTAGAATCTATCTGACATATCTATAACTATTCGCCCTTGCATTATTGCTGATACATTTGGTCTGGTGCTCCTGTTTTCTATTCAGAGATTCTTGATAAAATTCAAAGAATCTGCAATATTATTGGTCCTGACCAGGCATTTTGGCTTCAGTCTTTTTTTCCATCGCCGTAATATCACTTTTCTGTCTTTTATTTTTTATAAATCCATTCATGGTAATTATTCTGATAAACTTTGCTTTTTAGTCTTTCGATTTTATTAATTTAAGCGTGCCAGGTTATCTAAGAACAGATTCGAACCATGTATTTCGTATTTAGACAGCTTCTTTCCAATAACCGTTACTTTGTGAAACAGACTCCTGAGAGAATGCTTCCTCGATCACTACGACCTTGTCTATACATTAACCAACTAGAACCATTGAAATGGATGGTTCGGTATCTCTTCCTCTCTCTCTCTCTCTCTCTCACTCACACACACACACACACACTGAATATTGTAAAACTATAAGTAACAAATGTATACAGGATCGAATCATTCTTTTTTTTTTTTCTTCGTATTCCATTCATTGGAAAGTAGGCCGATACAGACAAATTATTCTAAAGCTAGAGAGTTTTGGGAATCATATATATATATATATATATATATATAGTCATCTACAGACAGATCTGTTTCGCTGTATCACAGCTCATCAGTAGGGTTAGACATCCGATTGCTTTTAGCCAGGATTGAAACCCGACCGAATTGACATCAGTCGGCGATTCTACCTCTGAGCTACGGGCGCTCGGTAGAAGAAGGCTTTTAGCGTGTAATCTACCATGTACACATACGACAGTAGCTGAGAGTGTTCTAATTCATTACTGAATGAACGATGTGTATATTAACCTATTTTAGTTTCCCTCTACCTTCAGTGGCTTTTAGGTCTCACAGTTGGTAAAAAGATAAATCATCTAAAGCGGTATTTTCATTTGCAGCAAACCTTACGGCTAACGAAATTAACATGAACCTAGTAATTTCACACGGACTCGATGAATGAGTTGTAGTATAATTTATTTAACTGAGTTCAGTAAAAATAAAAATTCTGTTTGTTATGGCCGGTGTAATCCACGCGAGTGGTTCCTTAAATCTGATATTCCTTAAATCCAGATTTTACTGTGATCCAGAAGTGAAGTGGTTGTGGGCGGAGCGGGTTGGGTGGAAGAATTGGGAGGGGAAAAATTAATATCAAATGAAAATTGCAAGAATAAAGAAAACAATGATTTTGTGATGTTTTTATTCGACAGCTACAATAAATCAGTAAAGCAAAGACGGCCTTGTCCAGCAAACTGCGAACAATGATGTATGGGGGTGCGGGTGATGTGCTTGGAGACATATTGATGAACAGAAAATATTGTGGCTAAAGAAAGAAACGATAGTTGATAGTGTGCAGTTATTAGCAGGGGTTGAAGATACTGTGATTGTCACCCCATTTACCCTTTGCTTAAATTCACCACTAAGAAAAAAAATGCGAAAAATGGTAATGCACACTTTAGAGAGACTCATTTAATCGCTAACAACAATCATAAGACATAAACCTCTTCCTATTTTGCTTCGGAAGAAATCACGCCGGTCAGTTAAGTGTGGCGAATAATGGGTTCTTTTAACGAGGCTAATTAATCATTAGAACTGTTGCAAAGTTATGTTCAATCAGGTAATTTTCTTGATGGATCAAGGTAGAATAGACAGGCGGAAGTGCAGTGTGCTGTGGAAAATAGGGTAAAGAGTAGGGTAAGGATTCGAGAACACAGATACATAAAGAGAAGCAAATTGCTTTTGAAGGTTTTATTCTTGCAGATAAAGTGACCATAAGAATCTGACCGCTCTATCCAACACACTATTGTTAAAGGATGTACAAAATGAAAGTTTTCCTCAGCCTGCTGTCTGTCACCCTACCCTTAGAGAAAGTGGATGTCAGGCTGAACAAAAAAAATAAATAAATAAATAAAGGGGTGGAATAGGACAAAGACGTAAAAAAAAATAACAACAATCAGAAATTAGACACGTCATCTATACTGATTGGATGTAATCTTCAGGGTCCCATTGTGTCTAATGTCCGGTATGTTAAAACGAAGAGGACAAAGAAAAGAGGAGATAACTTATAACAATAAAGAAAGAAACAAAACAAAAATTAAGAAGATAAAGAAAAGTCATTACGACATTTTTAAACACGGATTCGAACATGCCAAACTGAAGATAAATGCATTTCTTGGAGTTGAACACTTAATGTCCGACACTATGGCAGCCCACAAATACAGCCTGCCTCCACCTCTACCGACTATGGCTATGTGAAAAATTACCTCTTCGAGGCTACATGACATTCGGTTTCCACCCGTGCCACGCTAAGAGCGTTACCAGGCATTGAAGACACTGGCCACTGAATTTGCAGGGAATACGGGTCAGTAGGCATGAGTAGGCATTTGACCCTGCTTGTCAAATGTTTCGCAAGATGGCCGATAAGGGCATCCAGTGACCTGTACGATAATCCTACATTAAATGATTTTTATTTCCCCGCACCGACTGATTTGTATATGGTGCTCATATTATGAAGTTTGTTCTAGAAACTCTTTTCAGCCAAAGGGATTTTATTTTTCTCGGAGTGCACCTAAATTTTTCATACACGCAAGAAATTAAAATCAATTGGTCATTAATGTCGTCGTTTAGAAAATAATTATCAGTCAAAATTGGATTGGTGTTTGCCATTTGCTGTGATGGTTTCACCTGAAAAGCATCACTAATACTCTTCTTTAATTCGTTCATTTCTTCGCATTTACATTACGCCTTTATTGTGTCTTGTCTTTTTCTTCTTTTATGGGGTCTGTTTGTTCAGAACGTGGACGATCATCGCTCTCCACTATTACCCATCCTTTGGCTCTTTAAGCATTGTTTATCCCCTAATTATCACTTTTCAGGACAACAGTGATCATGGCTCTCCAAAACTTTCTATCCCTTGTGGCCCTTATCACTTTACTCCTTTGGCTAAGCCACCTCCACTGTTCCGTCATACATTCATGCAAGCTCGCCGGGTAGGTTCCTCTCTGCCCACATCTATTTCTTTTATGAAGATTAAACCTTCCTAGCCCTCCTTCCTTTTGATGTATCCAAGGAAGTTCAACTGTTTCTTTCTAATTCTGAGCATAAGAGTTCTTTTTGTTGGTATTACCTCGTTGCTTACTCGGTCGGTCCATGCAATTCTCAGTATGCTTCTGTAGAACCACATTTCTGTTGCCGCCAAATTTTCTTAATCTTTGGTGAGATTGTCCAGCATTCACTTCTTTTCTAGGTGCCACTTAGATATGGCACAAAGCCGAAAGTATGGGGTACCCAATGAGGATCGAACTCACTACTCAGTTGTAATAGGTTCTAGCGAGACAGCTTGTTAACCATTACACCATGTCAAGGTGCCCAAGTAATGCATTATAGAGCTTGTCTAGGTATTTGGTTCTTTTTATATATTCTTCAAAAATCACTACTCACTTGTAATAGGTTATAGCAAGACAAGCTTGTTAACCATTACACCACGTCGAGGTGCCCAAGTAATGCATCATAGAGCTTGTCCAGGTTTCCAGTTTTTTTTTAAGATTCTTCAAAACTCACTACTCACTTGTAATAGGTTCTAGCGAGACAAGCTTGTTAACCATTACACCACGTCGAGGTGCCCAAGTAATGCATCATAGAGCTTGTCCAGGTTTCCAGTTTTTTTTTAAAGATTCTTCAAAACTCACTACTCACTTGTAATAGGTTTTAGCGAGACAAGCTTATTAACCATTACACCACGTCGAGGTGCCCAAGTAATGCATCATAGAGCTTGTCCAGGTTTTCAGTTTTTTTTTAAAGATTCTTCAAAACTCACTACTCACTTGTAATAGGTTTTTGCGAGACAAGCTTATTAACCATTACACTGCTACAAATAAGAATGAGTGAGTTATGAATATCAGCCTATAATTCATACTGAATTTTCTTAGTAAATAATTAATACCAGATTTTTATTGTCACTGTTGTAATAGCGGTTTTACGGTAGCTGCTAATGGGTGAAAACTGAAAATATTAATAGCATCCATTACATTTGCTTCTACGCATGCCTGAGCATTCATAACACAAAAGTCGACTTAATGTCCAACCAGATTCCAATTAGGAAGTTGGTTATTTAATCCAAATATTCGAATTTTTTATCTTTCTTATTTTGTTTTAAGAATTCTCTTCACAGCTTATGTAATATTTTAGCCCCCAGAAAATATAAATGAATATCACAGATACGCTTCCATACGTTCACAAATGAGAGTTTGCAATTTGAGGCAAACGACAGGAAAAGCTCTCCATATTGACAATTTTTCTTTTTAGCTTTTCGTTTTTGAATTAAAAAAAATATATGTATCTACATTTGGGATGGCTTTATTTATTTTTTAAAATTAATCTTTTTTAAGTCTTCAAGTTTTCTTTTTCATTTCTTTTTCTTGTTTTTCCTTTCCGTTTTTTACTCTCATTCTCCTTCTTTTTGCTATTTCCTCTCGACCCTTCCTTTTACTTTTCTCTCTCGTCCCATCTTTCGCTTTAATTCCCGAACCCCTCTTTTTTTTTCCTTTTTCTCTGCTCCCTTCTTCTTTTTCCTTTTTCTCAGCTCCCCTCTTCTTTTTCCTTTTTCTCTGCTCCCCTCTTCTTTTTCCTTTTTCTCTGATCCCCTCTTCTTTTTCCTTTTTCTCTACTAGCCTCCCTTTGATTTTTTTCCATCTCACTTTATTTTTATTTTTTCTCTCTCGCTTCTTTTGTTTTCCTTCTAACTCTCTCCTTTTTGTTTTCTTTCTCTCTCTCCTTTTTGTTTTCTTTCTCTCTCTCCTCTTTGTTTTTTCTTTCTCTCTCCTCTTTGTTTTTTTCATTCTCTCTCCTCTTTGTTTTTTTCATTCTCTCTCCTCTTTGTTTTTTTCATTCTCTCCTTCTTTGTTTTTTTCTCTCCTCTTTGTTTTTTTCATTCTCTCTCCTCTTTGTTTTTTTCATTCTCTCTCCTCTTTGTTTTTTTCATTCTCTCTCCTCTTTGTTTTTTTCATTTTTTTCTCTCTCCTCTTTGTTTTTTTCATTCTCTCTCCTCTTTGTTTTTTTCATCTCTCTTTGTTTTTTTCATCTCTTTGTTTTTTTCATTTTTTTCTCTCTCCTCTTTGTTTTTTTCATTCTCTCTCCTCTTTGTTTTTTTCATTCTCTCTCCTCTTTGTTTTTTTCATTCTCTCTCCTCTTTGTTTTTTTCATTCTCTCTCCTCTTTGTTTTTTTCATTCTCTCTCCTCTTTGTTTTTTTCATTCTTTTTTTCCTCTCCTCTTTGTTTTTTTCATTCTCTCTCCTCCTTTTGTTTTTTTCATTCTCTCTCCTCCTTTTGTTTTCATCTCTCTCTCCTTTTTTTTCACTCTCTCTCTCCTTTTTGTTTTCACTCTCTCTCTCCTTTTTGTTTTCACTCTCTCTCTCTCCTTTTTGTTTTCTCTCTTTCTCGCCTTTTTGTTTTTCTCTCTCTTTCCTTTTTGTCTCTTTCTTTTTGTTTTTCTCTCTCTTTCTCGCCTTTTTGTTTTTCTCTCTCTTTCTCGCCTTTTTGTTTTTCTCTCTCTTTCTCGCCTTTTTGTTTTTCTCTCTCTTTCTCGCCTTTTTGTTTTTCTCTCTCTTTCTCGCCTTTTTGTTTTTCTCTCTCTTTCTCGCCTTTTTGTTTTTCTCTCTCTTTCTCGCCTTTTTGTTTTTCTCTCTTTTTTCTTTCTCGCCTTTTTGTTTTTCTCTCTCTTTCTCGCTTTTTCTTTTTCTTTTTCTCTCTTTCTCGCCTTTTTGTTTTTCTCTTTCTCTTTCTCGTCCTTTTTCTTTCTCTTTTTCTCTCTTTCTCGCCTTTTTGTTTTTTTTTTCTCTCTTTTTCTCGCCTTTTTGTTTTTCTCTCTTTTTCTCGCCTTTTTGTTTTTCTCTCTTTTTCTCGCCTTTTTGTTTTTCTCTCTTTTTCTCGCCTTTTTGTTTTTCTTTTTCTCTTTTTCTTTTTCTCTTTTTTGCCTTTTTGTTTTTCTTTTTCTCGTTTTTCCTTTTTGTTTTTCTCTCTTTTTCTCTCTCTTTTTTATTTTTCTCTCTTTTTTATTTTTCTCTCTCACTTTTCTCTCTCTCTCTCTCTTATTTCTTTTTATCTGTTCTTTCTTTCGCTGCTTGTTTTTTCAAATTTCTCTTTCTCTTACCCTCTTTTAATTTTTCATTTTTCTCTTACTCTTTCCTTTTTCATTTTTCTCTTACCCTTTCCTTTTTCATTTTAACTCTCTTCCCCTCCTTTTTATTTTCTGTTTATCTCTCCTTCTATTTTTCTCTCATTCTCTCCCTTCTTTTTACTTTTTCTCTCACTTTCTCCCTTTTTATTTTTTTCTTTCTTTCTCAAGTTTTTCCAAAAATTTTGTCTCTGTCAACTTTTCATTTTTATTTTTTTATCTCTTTCTCTCTCACTCTTTCCATTTTAATTTAGCCTTACTCTTTTCCCCTTAATTTTTACTTTTTGTCTCCCTTTTTTATTTTTCTCACTCTCCCGTTTTTTTAAACTTTCTTTCTCGTTCTTGTTATTTTTTGATTCTCTCACTGCCCATCATTTACTTCTCTTTCCCTCTCACTTACTCACTATCTCCTCTTCTTTTTACTTTTCTCTTTGTCTCTACTTTCTTTTTACCTTTTCTCTCTCTTCTTTCTTTTTACCTTTTCTCTCTCTTCTTTCTTTTTACCTTTTCTCTCTCTTCTTTCTTTTTACATTTTCTCTCTCTTCTTTCTTTTTACTTTTTCTCTCTCTCTTTCTTTTTACTTTTTCTCTCTGTTCTTTCTTTTTTACTTTTTCTTTTTTCTCTCTTCTTTCTTTTTACATTTTCTCTCTCTTCTTTCTTTTTACTTTTTTCTCTCTCATCTTTCTTTTTTACTTTTTCTCTCTCTTCTTTCTTTTTTACTTTTTCTCTCACTCTCTTTTCTTTTTTACTTTTTCTCTCACTCTCTTTTCTTTTTTACTTTTTCTCTCACTCTCTTTTTCTTTTTACTTTTTCTCTCTCTCTTTTCTTTTTTACTTTTTCTCTCACTCTCTTTTCTTTTTTACTTTTTCTCTCACTCTCTTTTCTTTTTTACTTTTTCTCTCACTCTCTTTTCTTTTTTACTTTTTCTCTCACTCTCTTTTCTTTTTTACTTTTTCTCTCACTCTCTTTTCTTTTTTACTTTTTCTCTCACTCTCTTTTCTTTTTTACTTTTTCTCTCACTCTCTTTTCTTTTTTACTTTTTCTCTCACTCTCTTTTCTTTTTTACTTTTTCTCTCACTCTCTTTTCTTTTTTACTTTTTCTCTCACTCTCTTTTCTTTTTTACTTTTTCTCTCACTCTCTTTTCTTTTTTACCTTCTCTCTTTCTCCTTTATTTTTCCTTTTCTCTCTCTCTTCATTTTACTTTTCTTTACTTTGTCCTTTGTTTTACATTTTGTCTCTCTCTCTCTCATATTATTATTATTATTATTATTCTCTTTATTTTTTTTACTTTTTATCTTCCTTTCTTTCCCTTCTTTTTCTTTTGATTCAACTTCATTTTTAATACTTTTACGTTTTTATGTGTTTTTCTTTTTTTTCCATTCATTATACTTTTTTCTTTCCTTTTTGTGTCTTAATTCTTTGCTTCTTTCGTTTTCTTTTCCCTTTCTTTATTTTCTTTCTGAATTTTCTTTTTTCTTTTCCTCGTTTAATTTCGGCACATTTTTCTAAATCGAAATTCTGTTTTTTTTTTCAACTGAAGAACTCATCGTTTAAAACTTCCTTTGGGGAGGATAAAATATTAAATGAATATACCTTTCTTTCTTGTTTCCTTCCCGTATTTCTGATTTTTCCTCTCAAGATTACCTATGTAAGTCGTAAGCTGTAGCTTTTAATAGTTTATTTTTTACTCGACAAGTTTAGTTACTAATGCACTGCAATATTTATTTCGTTTCTTATTTTTAAGTTAATTTTTTTTGTAGTTGTATCTTTTTTATTTTAGCGTTTCTCAGACATTTTCCCGCCAAAATGATTTTTTTTTATCTCTATTTTATACTTTAGCGATTCTAGTATATTTAAATTACTCTTTTTTTATTCATCTATTTAGAAAAGTTTGTTTAGTCTGGCATAAGGCTACACATTGCTTATAATGACAGGTATTTTCCAATTGTACTATCATAATAATAACAAGTAGAATCTAATAGAGTACTAGCCCGGCGTTACTCGAGTGTAATGAAAGTTTTAAAACTAATCCATGGTCCTTTTTGGACGTTGACACGAAAGACTAAAAAGCAATAGTTGTTTCCAGTTAAAGTGAAACTGTAGACTGAAAGAAAAATGAATGGATGAAAGTCAAATTTTGATTTCATGCTATCGATATCAAACAAGTTTTTTTTGTTGTAAACTGAATTTTGAAGGATAAATAGGTCCTCTAATTAAATGGTATCATGGCTGAGACTAAGAACTACAATTATACCTACTTGGAGCCAAACCCGAACCAAAAACTAAAATAAAAGGGCTGAAAAATACAGACATAAAGGCAGATAAACAGACACACACAAACATCTTGCCCAATATATATATATATATATATATATATATATATATATATATATATATATATATATTATCAATTTTATGCACTATTGTAAGAACTGCAACCTTGAAACTTCTGAATATCGTTTCTTATGTCTTTGTTTATGAGTGTATCAAATTTGATTAAAATCGGACCACTCCTTCTATAATCCGATTTGTTCGATTATCGATTTTCGATATTTATCGGTAGAACCTCGACACAAAACCTAGCTAAGAATACTCGCAGACGCTTATAGTACAACTGTGTAAATTTTCAAGACAATCGGTTCAGCCGTTTCGGAGTCTATAGGTAACGGATATACACACACACACACAAAGTTCCATTTATAAATAAGTTTACATTAAATAGTGGGCTATCTACAACGAGGCCAAATTTTGTTAATCTACAAAAATATACAACTACTCCTCTCCTAAAAGAAAGTCTCCCCACTATAGTTGCACTTAAATCTTTGGAGATTGTAGCTATCATGAAAGCAAGCATGGAGAAGGGAGTTCCACAGACGGGAAGTGCTTGAAAAAAATCTACTAGTGAAGAAATGAGGGTTATATTTGCCTATTTTTAATGCTTCTCTTTGGTGGCTGAAAAAAACAGCAGCTTCGGTTTTGAAATATTCAAATTTGCGAGCTATTTCTTGTCCCGATCCATCACAGATTGGAGGTCCTTTTCAAGAGCAAAAGCAAGGTTTACTTTGTGAGCCCGGGCAGATTTCATACATTAACGGAAGTAAATGGTGGTATCATCTGCATAGTTTATTCTTGGTAAGAAATCAGTTTTAAGATCAGGTTTCATTGATGTATTTTTGTAAAAGGTTTGGTTTAGCTTGTTTTACGGTATATCAGACTCCTTGGAGTCACTTAATGCCGAAGCATTAGTTCCTTAAAAAACGTATTTTTATTGGTAACATTTTTTTTTCAAAAACATTTTTGTTGGCAACATTTTTACTTCAAAAACTTTTTTGTTGGTAATATTTTTCGTTTTCTTGGTAATACTTTTCATTCAAAAAAGTTCTGTTGGTAATATTTTTCCTTCAAACATTTTTATGTATATATTTCATAAAAGTCTGTTTTTATACTTTCATAGTATTTTAGAGGGTTAAATATTTGCCCATAGCTGGGACCCTAACAGGTGCTACCACCTCGGGTCAGTAAACCTGTGGAAAACAGCAGTTAAGAGGTGGTTCCATGCTTCTCACACTCTCCCAATCAGAGGCCTTGCTACCCGATGCAGTTTACCCTCATGCCCAGGACCTTTGTGAAGAGGATTTTTGTCGAGTGTCAAATGCATTTCTGTTATTTTTTTTTTCTGAAATGTATTGCTGGTAATAACATTTAATAAAAATGTATTGCTACTAATTTTACTATAACAAATTATTTCTATATTTTGATAGTGTTTTGACCCCTTTTTTCATAACTGGGGTCCTAACAGGTGTTACCACTCCGAGTCAGAGTAAACCCGGGAACAACAGCAATTAAGAAGTCGTCGTTCTATGTTCCTCAAAATCTCTCGATCAGCGGCCTTGCTGTCGATTGTAGTTTATCGCGAAATATGTGGTATAATGCTATGTTCGTAGAATTTCCTGTTACCTAAAAGTTATGTTTTGAAGTACAAATTATGTTGGACGTTTCGAGCTTCTAACTATAAACACTCCCGAATGCTACTTCCCGTTTCGACTATAGCTTGAGGTCTACTTTCCGTTTCGACTATAGCTTGAGGTCTACTTTCCGTTTCGACTATAGCTTGAGGTCTACTTTCCGTTTCGACTATAGCTTGAGGTCTACTTTCCGTTTCGACTATAGCTTGAGGTCTACTTTCCGTTTCGACTATAGCTTGAGGTCTACTTTCCGTTTCGACTATAGCTTGAGGTCTACCTCAGCATCGGACTATAATATTACATGTGTAATATTTATATACTATTTGTATTTATATTTTAAAGGTAAAGAGATAAAAATAAACGCGCTGTCAAATACAATACGTACATTTATTGTAGCGATAAACACTTCGTAATTTTTCTAGGAATGGAATTTTTTCTCATCATCTTCCAGCAAAAAAGGATCAAGACGGGACTGGAACAGCTGACTATCAGTCAGTCAGTTTAGGTGCCATACATGATACACGCTTGGGCGATCATGTCTCGAAAGAGACATGACTGACTGGGCAGAAGATTATCCCGCAGTAGTTTGCCATTTCTTTCTGCGGTAGACTGGTTGCCGACCAAGGCTATAGAACCCAATCTGTCCAGTTATTTAACCCATAACTGGCAGGAATAGACGGATTAATACCTTTCCCAAGGGTATTTGCGCGTAAGTGAATACAATGGATTAATCATCGTTTTAAGCATCCAGCCACGATCGCTCAATTGCCTGACTGTGTGCCCCTTCGTTGGATGACCACGTGAGGGGACGGGCATAGTAGACCTCTGAGTTTCACCTGGGTAAACGATATATTTAGGCAGACCTCACACTATAATAGCACCTACTTTTATTACTCACTGAAGCAGAAATATATTTTTGAAAAGCTTATCAATTTTGAGGATAGTAAGAATTTTTTAGAGGTGGGGGGCGAGTGGGGGGCGAGTGAATATTGTATGACAATATATTTGGAGATGATGATTTTTCAAAATATGGATTCACACTTTCCCCAAATATCTTTGAATTTTTTATCGAAATGTATTCTAGACTGTGTTCTATAGTATTGGTTAACAACCAGTCTCCCTCAGAAAGTAATGGCAACCTGCTGCGGAAAAATCATCTTCCCAGTCAGTCATGTCTCTTTCGTGGCATGATCTTCCATGCGTGTATCACGTATACCAATTAACTGACTGACTCTATCAGTGAAACCAGTCAGTAAAAACATAAGCAGACCGAGTATGTATTTAGATTGATCCCCTATGAGGGACACGGTGTACAATAAACAGATAGTCGAGAGTGTTTAAAATTTAGATGGGTCTGACTGATTGATTGTTGTTTAAAGCTTATCTGTTCAGCTGTTTAATCTGTAGCTGGAGGGAGAAGAGATGGATTAATATCTTCTCGAAGAGGTTTTGCGCGTAAGGGAATGCAATGAATTCAACTGAAATTCGAACTCGGCTCTCCGATTTTTATTCCGACCTGATATCCATTGCACCACAACGAGTGTCTATGTGATCGAAGTTGTCAATAGGCATGGTATTTTCCAACGGTTACTCATCTAATCAGTCGTAAAGTTTAATGTTGCTTAACTTTTCTAATCAAAACAGAAAATTTTTCTTTTCTTTTTTTTTTTTTCTTTTTTGTAAAACTTGTCTTGACCGCCATCATTTCTAACTCTGTCAATCTCATTCAAAAACAAATAAAATCGCCCAACGGCAAAGGCAATAAATTAGGGAATAAAAATAGTGTTGTTTTTTTGTTTCAAAATTAGGTTTTTCTTGGTCTAATCATTGGTATTCAAAATTCAAGCATCTTTCTTTAATATTTTTTCTCTTTCTTTTTTTTTTTTTTTTTAGTTATTGAAATTTGAACATTTGACACCAGTTAGTGTGCAAAAATATTTCATCCTCAAAGTAATACCATCTCCCTTTCTCTTCGTCTCTCTCTATCTATCTATCTATCTATCAGTTTTTGACTATCTATCCATCTAAGTATGATTAACTATCTATTTTCTGTCTATCCCTATATATCTATCTATTTTCTGTCTATCCCTATATATCTATCTATTTTCTGTCTATCCCTATCTATCTATCTATTTTCTGTCTATCCCTATCTATCTATCTATTTTCTGTCTATCCCTATCTATCTATCTATTTTCTGTCTATCCCTATCTATCTATCTATTTTCTGTCTATCCCTATCTATCTATCTATCTATCCCTATCTATCTATCTATTTTCTGTCTATCCCTATCTATCTATCTATTTTCTGTCTATCCCTATCTATCTATCTATTTTCTGTCCCTATCCCTATCTCTCTATTTTCTGTCTATCCCTATCTATCTCTCTATTTTCTGTCTATCCCTATCTATCTCTCTATTTTCTGTCTATCCCTATCTATCTCTCTATTTTCTGTCTATCCCTATCTATCTCTCTATTTTCTGTCTATCCCTATCTATCTCTCTATTTTCTGTCTATCCCTATCTATCTCTCTATTTTCTGTCTATCCCTATATATCTATCTAATTATGTTTATATATATATATATATATATATATATAATGTTTATATTTATCTCAATTTTCTCCTTATTTTTTCCCCTTTATTTATATTCTTTTTCTCCTTTATAATCTCGCGTTCTACATGTTTTTTACTCTTTTTTTTCTTTTCACTCTCATCTGGTTTTTTCTTCTTTTCTTTTTGTTTTTTACTTCCTCCCTCCCTCTCTCTCTCTCTCTCTCTCTTGTTTGTTTTTGTTTTCCCTCACTCTCTCTTCTTGTCCTATAATCCTACACTCTCTTCCGGTTTATTACAACTCTTCTTTTTTTTTTTTTTTTCGTTCTTGAATTCCTTTTTTCCTTCTTTATTTACCCTTTGTCTTTTAGTTCTTGACTCCCCCTTTTCTAAACACGTTCTTTAATTATTCTTTCTCTATTTGTTTTTTACACCCTCTTTCTTTTCTCATTCTTCTTTCTTTCTTTTTTCTTACTGAACCGTTTTCACCTTATCGTGCAGTTATACTTGAATTATTTTTTATTTCTTCCTTTTCGGATGTATAATTTTTTTTTTTAATTCTATTTTATTTTTCATTCCTTCTGTTTTCTTTTTCGACTCATTTTTCAATATATTTTTTAACTTAATTGTTAATTATGTCCTTCATTCTTTTTATTCTTTCACAATATATGACTTATCGTATTTTTTCCCAAATTAATTCCATCAGGATTTTGCTTTAAGCTTCAAGCTTCATTTTTATTTCATTTGTATGTATGTGCGTGTGCGTGTGTGTGTGTGTGTGTGTTTGCTTTGTTTTCTTCCTTTATTTTTTTTTCCTTTACAACTCTCTACTTTTTTCTTTCCATGCATTTTCTGATAATGATTATCTTTCCTTCTTTCTGCAGTGTCATTTCGTAGAACGCGCTACCTTCAAAGGATTTAATTGAAAAAAAAAAGTTTAATTAAATCATTTTCTGTACTGAAACACATCTTTTTGTATTTGTATATGAAAGCCTTGCAATGTCTTGTAATTGTGCTTTTCATGCATTTTAGATTGGATGGAGAAATCAAATAAACAAACAGACAAACAAAAAGAACATAAAAAAAATGGTGAATCGAAACGAAATCATTACCGGAAATAAATGAACAAACTTCGTGAGAGAGAGAGAGGGGGTGCAAAAATGGCGGTTTATGGCGCGAAAGCAAATCAAACTAACGTTCAAAATGAACAAACCGAAATAAATAATTAAAACGAAAGAGACGCTTTAAAAAATTAATCAGAAATTTTTAAAAATCTAGTAATGGCGAAAATTACACGAAACAGATTTTTTTTAGATGTTGAAAACAGAGTTATTGAAATATTAGTTAAAATAAAAATTCTTTAGATATTGGTTATCTTAAATTCTAATTTTAAATTTAAACCATCCAAAATATCACTCAAACCCATTTTTCAAAAATTTACAAAGATTCATTTGACAACGTATGACTGAAAGACCTGCTTGGAATACTAGAAAAGACTGATTTGACAACGTATGACTGAAAGACCTGCTTGGAATACTAGAAAAGACTGATTTGACAACGTATGACTGAAAGACCTGCTTGGAATACTAGAAAAGACTGATTTGACAACGTATGACTGAAAGACCTGCTTGGAATACTAGAAAAGACTGATTTGACAACGTATGACTGAAAGACCTGCTTGGAATACTAGAAAAGACTGATTTGACAACGTATGACTGAAAGACCTGCTTGGAATACTAGAAAAGACTGATTTGACAACGTATGACTGAAAGACCTGCTTGGAATACTAGAAAAGACTGATTTGACAACGTATGACTGAAAGACCTGCTTGGAATACTAGAAAAGACTGATTTGACAACGTATGACTGAAAGACCTGCTTGGAATACTAGAAAAGACTGATTTGACAACGTATGACTGAAAGACCTGCTTGGAATACTAGAAAAGACTGATTTGACAACGTATGACTGAAAGACCTGCTTGGAATACTAGAAAAGACTGATTTGACAACGTATGACTGAAAGACCTGCTTGGAATACTAGAAAAGACTGATTTGACAACGTATGACTGAAAGACCTGCTTGGAATACTAGAAAAGACTGATTTACACTGGAAAGATAATTGGGTACCATATATTAAACCTCTGATTTTTTGCATTAATTTTACCCCTTTCACGAAAAATACCAATATATAGTGCAACCAGTGACTTGAAATGCATGATTTTAAACCTCATCAAAATTATTATCTGAATATAATGCGACTATATTGCACTATACCTTATGGCTGGGGTCTGGCCCGCCAATTTAATATCTGGACATTAATTTTCAAATTAGAGTCGAGTGGGGAGACAGTTATTGTCGGATATTTTTTTTCCACTCAAGTTCAAGCGATCCTTACAAAAATCGCTTACTATCCTCCATAGCGTCCTATCAGGATGTATTGGTGGCTGATATAATCTTAATAAAATACTATATACAATGTGACAGACGTAGGAAGGAAAAGAGAAATAAGAAAATAAATATATTCAATAATAAGCAACAGAATTACTTATTTGTCAGTAAAAGAGACAAAAAGATAAACTACAAACTCAGGACGTCCAAATCACTCCGCTACAGCTTGATGTGCTCTGTGATGGACCTCGAAATGAGAAAAGAGTGCCAAGTTCGAATTCCAGTTGAATTCGTTGCTTTCACTTATGCGCAAATACTCTTTGAAAGGTATTAATCC
Source organism: Ascarosepion bandense (assembly GCA_037127315.1). NCBI lineage: Eukaryota > Metazoa > Mollusca > Cephalopoda > Sepiida > Sepiidae > Ascarosepion > Ascarosepion bandense. The sequence goes on from JBBBDQ010000244.1 coordinate 4,034,611, forward strand.
GTCGTTTCTTCCTCTAAATATGGGTTAAATAGCAGGACAAGTTCAGCCAGTTACTCTTCCATGATGGCTGAATGCATGTCGAAAGAAAGCGTTCAGGAGATTTTCACGAACTAAGTTCCCATTTCTTTCTGCGGTATACTGGTTGCCAACCAAAACAATAAACTCAATTTGTTCTGCTATTTAGGCTCATAAAATTAACACGAGAATAAATATTTCATGTGGATGCACAGTTTGCAACGTTACGAAGTAAGCGAATGCATATTATTAAGCATTCGGCTATTTAAATTTTTACTAAAAGATAAGCCCAGTATATCTGTAAAATAGTGGAGGCACGTTAGAGCAATTTATGGCAGTTTCGAATGAGGAATCAAAGAATCGAGTTTAAATTCCAGTTGAATTCGGTCACTTACATGCTAATACCCTTGGGAAAGTTATGAACCTATCTCTTCTCCCACCCAGCTATAGGTAAAGCGTAGGATAGATTGGGTTCTAAAGCCTTGGTTGACAACCAGTCTACATCAATGAGAATTGGCAACTTACTGCATGAAAATCTTTTGAACGCTCTTTTCAAACATGCCTTGAACCAACATGGAAGAGTAGGTCCATAAAATTAGCATAGGAATAAATATCACATGTTGATGTGCATTCTGCAACATTGCCGAGTAAGCGAATGCTTAGTTGGATTATTGATATTGTTTACCAGTTTTCCAACACCTGTATGGGTTATTTAATACCGAAATCTATGTTTTGTACGTAATTTCATGCTTTCCGTTACAGATATTTTGTACATAATTCTATACATTCAAGTTAATTTTTATTTGGGTATATAGTTTGTAGATCATGAAATGTAGTTTTGGTAATTTTACTATGCTTGGAGGAGTCACTATTTACCCATAGCTGGGTCCCTAAAAAGTGATGTCTGTTAGGGTTGACCTGAGGACAACAGCAATTAGGAGGTGCTTCCACACTTTTCAAAATCTCCCGATCAGAGTCCTTGCTGCCGGATGTAGTTTCTCGTCATACCCAGGAGGCAATGTAATTGTCTGGGTAGTTTAGTAACAGAGGACAGAAAATCTGATAGAAAAACGGAAGTCATATAGAAGTAGAAAAGTAGCTTTCCAGAAATTAAACAAGGTATTAAGAGATAGGAAACTGCTCTTCGGAACAAAATATTTTGTTATGTATGGTAATGAGACAAAATAGAAAAGTTATAAACGACGCGTTTCGCCTAAAAACGCCTCGTCTGAGTTATTCTCCGGCCGAAGGCATAAAATCAGACAAAGTCAGAATTGCGTCTGAGTGACATTAGTCGATAGACAGCATTGAAAAAAAACAAAAAACAACAATAATACTGTCTAATATATTTATGAGGATTGGACATAGCCATTAATGTTCATAGGTAAATATATATATATGTGTGTGTGTGTGTGTGTGTGTGTGTGTCTCATTTGTCTTTAAAGTCTCCCATCGTCATTTATTTTTTAACTAAACTGATATCTTAATTCACTCGTCGATAGTAATGGTCTGGTTTTCCTTGCTCATCATCATCAACGGTTTGCCGTTATGCTAATTAAATGTGTTTGTGCAATCAATTGAGGGCCAATTAATCATTCTGGAGTTGAGAAGAAAAGGAATTATAAAAAAAAAAATAGAAATTGATTTATTCTTTTAACGAATTTCGTGATTTTTGAGGGGTGGGTAAACTAGGAGGAGCCGTAAGACAACAGTTTTGAAAGAATTTTAAAAGCAATTTCAACAGGTTTAATTGAAGTAAGATGAGGGTTGTCCTGAACGAAATATTTTCAAGTTAAGCATAATGATATTTATTATTTTTCTTTAAATTTTTCATCTCTTGTTTCACATCCAAGTACGGCAGAAACATTACTTTGTTATATTTTGGATTAATACAAATATAATATTTATCACTTTTGTTAAATTGAGCACATCGACTCAAGAGTTTCGTTGCCGAAGATTTCTTTTGCAATCGTTAGGTCCTCTCGTCAGGAGATTTGAGCAACTGAATATCGATTTTCTCATTCAAAAAAAAAATTTTTTTTTTTTTTGATAGCAAAAAGAAAAAATATGCGGTCTTTATTGGTATTAGATTGCATTTTTTTTCTTTTTTGTGTGTGTGTGTTTCTGTAGTTCTTTTTATGTGAGTTTGTGTGTATGTGAGTATTTTCCTTTTTGACTTACGTCTCCTTATACTCTCTCCTTGGTTCTTTCTCTTCTTTTTACTTTCGAATTGTTTACCTTATCTTTGATACTCATTGTCATTTCCAGTATCACAAACAGAACTTTTTGGTTTCATATATATATATATATATATATATATATATATATACATGAATAAATATATATATAGTAATCCTGACAGTCCTGTTATGCTGTATCACAGCTCATCAGTATGACCAGACATCCAATTTGACATCAGTCGGAGATTCTATTTCTAAGCTATTGGCGCACGGTAGGGGAAGGCAGAGTTTAGCGTGTAATGTATACAAACGCCAGTCTCCAAGAGTGTTCAATCCATTTTTGGACAATGATGCGTAAATAGCGGTGAGCAGGTACTGTTTTTAAAGTCTACCATTTCTCCAGAGTGATTAATTGACGGGTGAGAGCGTAGTCATATGCGATTAATACATATATAGAATTTGTCACTTGTCTGATTGATGTGATATGTTGTACCTTGATTCCAGAGTTTTGTAGCTGAATCGTTTTTTGTAATCGTTCGGTCCGATCGTCAGGAGATTTCAACAATTGACTATTATTTTTTTCGTTTTTTCGATATTTTTATACGAAGTCAAGAAAAAAATAATTTATGCGCTATTTATTGGTGTTAAATTGATTTTTTTCTTTGTGTGTGTGTGTTTGATTTTTGTATGTGAGTGTGTGTCTAATGTCGGGGTTATATCTCATTTTATTATTTTATTATATTCTCTCCTTCTCATTCTCTCTCTTTCTTTTTTATTCCCTTTGCTTTCAGCTTTGAATGTCAAAAATAATGTAACAATGCCATTTCCAGTATCACAGACAGAACTTTTGCCTTTTATATAGATAGATAGTTTTTAAAATATTTGCGTGACTGTTTTGGTAAATTTAAAATTTGTTTCAGTTTATTCAGAAAATTTTTAATTGAAATTTATGCGTTCAATCATTCTTTTTAATTAAAACAAGGACAGGTGAAGAAAATTATTTGAGAGTATTTTTTGATTTTAATTATTGTTAATTGCTTTTTTAAATTTTAAGTGGTTCATAAATTTGAATGTCCTTGTTAACTTTTCCAGCTTCCCAGCCTTCACAAAAATTGTAACTAACATTTTATTGTAATAAACTCAGTCGATTCTCTGAGCGTTTTCAGAACAGGCTTCATGGTTAGTGTCACGAAGCACGGAGAGCAAATGCGAGGTTCTCTGAGACAAAATAGAATTAATTAACACATTAAGATGAAAAAAAAAACAGTTACAATAATAAATAGATCTTTACTTGGAATGAATTTAGATAGAATTTCTTCTGAAGTTCAAAATTTCAAGCAATTAAATTAAAAAGTAGTTTTAATCCTTCACTGGCAGATGGTATTTCGTTATTTACCAAGCCTAGTCTGGCAAAAGGCCACTGATGAGCAAACTTATTACGGTAGAAAGTGTTTAACCTGATAATTACTATTTAAATTATTTGAACTATCGCCCTCATCTTTGTTGCCTTGTGTACGACGTTTCAGTCGTTGAACGCACCGGCCTTCTTCAGGTGCTAAAAATTTCGAGCCAACCATTTATTTCAATCGCTGGGGTATATCATTCTCATTCCTTGCTTTGGTTAAATCCAGTGACTTGACCCAAAGAGTTGTGAGTTTAATACCAGAATACAGCAGTGGGGAAACAAGTAACTTAGAGGGTTAGAGGGAGATAACTCATGACTACCAAAATAGGCGTCACGCAAAGGAATGAGAATACACATATTCTTCGCAAGGTTAATTAGTGAAACTTGTATTAGTAAATCTTTATTACCTCCAAAGATTTTTTACGATCTAAAACTATTTTCTGGCTTTAAATAACTTGCAAAGGTTGATAAGCCGTAATCACCACAAGCCAGGTAGATAATACTATCCTACTGTAGCTATTTTATTCACTGTCAATAGTGTTAAAGGCAATAAATTGAGACCGATATCCAGAGAAAATACCTCAGTATTTAACTCAATTGAACAACAGAATAAAACAAACAAAACGGAAGTAAAAAATAAAATAAATCTTTAAAAGAAAGGTAATTATTTTCGATGATTTATGTATCGAATTATCTGAAATTTTTAATTACCGAATATACATTTTCAACTCCTGTCCTCAAGGCGTTTAAATAATGGAAGAATTGGAGTAGATAGACCTACTATCGCCCGGTTCACACTCCACCCACGTCTATTGAACAGGTGAAGAGGCTCATCCCTTGTTTCCTGTTTAGGATGTGGTTTCCGGCTTTCTCTTTTCCAATCTTTTCACTCTTACGTAGCCCCCTGCACATCAGTGGCGTTACCGCCTTGCTCGGGGTGATATGATTAAAAAAAAAAAGTACTTTACTTTAGAGGGACAAATCGAAGGTCAATGAAAAAATAGGCGTTATGGGAAAATACAAGAGATTTGTGGAAAAATCTAAACTTATTTATAAGGTGGAATTTTGTGTGTGTGTGTGTGTCCGTTACCTATAGACTCCGAAGCGGCTGAACCGATTTTCTTGAAAATTTACACAGTTGTACTATAAGCATCTGCGAGTGTTCTTAGCTAGGTTTTGTGTCCAGGTACCCCTGATAAATCGATAATCGAAAATATCGGGTTATAGAATGAATGATCCAATTTTAATCAAATTTGATATACTCATAGACAAAGACATAAGAAACAATATTCAGAAGCTTCAAGGTTGCAGTTCTTACAATAGTGCAGAAAATCGATAATATATATATATATATATATATATATATATATATATAAAAGGCAAGATGTTTGTGTGTGTGTCTGTTTATCTGCTTGTATGTTTGTATTTTTTTTTTTTCAGCACTTATATTTTAGTTTTTGCTTCGGGCTTGGCTCTAACCGGGTATAATTGTAGTTCTTAGTCTCAGCCATGATACCATTTATTCAGAGGGTTTATTTAGCCTTCAAAATTCAGTTTACGACCAAAAAAACTTATTTGATATCGATATTAGGAAATCAAAATTTGACTTACATCTATTCATTTTTCTTTCAGTATCCGGTTTAGCTTTAACTGGAAACAACTATTGCTTTTTAGTCTTTCGTGACAACGTCCAAAGTGTTTGAGCTCCAGGACCATGGATTAGTTTTAAAGCTTATATTACACCCGAGCAACGCCGGGGTATACTGCTAGTACAAGATAAAAATATTGAATCGTATGTCCGGTTGACATAAGAAAATGTTAAAAAAAAATTAAAAGGATAGCTTTGATTTAGTCTTTTTGTTTCTCTGTGATGGTATATGGTTTTAATGACACATTGTTTGTAACAAATCAATTTGTTTCAAATCTATTTTAGGAGCTTTGAAATATTTTCATGTGTCATTTAGATTTAAGGTTGGATTTTATTGGGTTAATGTATGTTTAAACATCAGGTTTTTTACATGCGGTACAAATACAAACGTCATTATATTCAAATTGAGTCATATGTGACATTTTGCTGGCTTATAAAAACGACGTGTGACATTTTGGTGATTTCTAAAATCTCGCAGATAAATGACTGCTTTTACATTTGCAAATGAATGTCGTTTGCCACTTCACCTTTTGACATTTTTTTTTTCAGAATAATTCGTTCGCTTTTTCATTGGCTCCAAATCGAGAACTTTTATAAACAATATATTGGATAATTCTTTGTTGTTGTTTTCAACATCCCAAGTTTAACTGACGTTAACCTGAACCTTTTCATAACCTTATATCTATCTGCATATTTCATATCGCCCCCCCCCCCCCCCAATCAAGCTAGAAAAGCCGCTAAAGTACAAGGATATAATGTGTGTGAAAGAAGAATATGCAGAAACTTTTTTAAGAGGCGATGAAAATAAAAGAAGAGGAGTGAAGAGGACAGCAGATAACATTTGACATTACAATTAAATTTTTGAAGATCAAAGTTGGCTAGAAAGCTAGGAGAGCGTTTCACCAGCGAAAAGTGCGAGAGAGTAAACTATTAGCATAAAACTTGCATCTAGCCAGTTCAATTGTAAAATGTTTCCAATCTAGTCAGTCAACCTAGTGCCATACGTAAAACACGCTTTGGGCAATCATGTCTCTTTCGAGACATGACTGATTGGGCGGAAGATTATCCCACAGTAGGTTACCATTACTTTCTACGGTAGATTGGTTGCCAGCCAAGGCTATAGAACCTAATTTGCCCTATTTGACTCATAGGTAGAGGGGGAAAAGATGTATTATATTATTAAGTAGTACTTATTGGGGAATCAGTTTATTACTTCAAAAGAATATAAAACTGATCTCCCACTTTATGCCTTAATCATGTTTTCAACTATTATATTCAGTCAGTTAAATGCCATACGCGATACACGCTTTAAACGATCATGTCTCGAAATACACATGACTGACTTGGCAGAAGATTATCTCGCAGTAGGTTGCCATTGCTTTCTGCGATAGACTGGTTGCCATCCAAGTCTATAGAACCAAATCTGTTATTTAATCCATAACTGGAGGGAAGAGACGGATTAATATCTTTCCCATGGGTATTTGTGCGTAAGTGAATGCCATGAATTCAGCTGGAATTTGATCTCGGCTCCCTGATTTGTCGTTCCGAGTCGATATCCACTGCATTACAACGCACATCCAATCTAGTACTGTGTTTAAATTCATAAAGTCTAGAAACCATACAGCATAGGTTCCCAACCTTTTTGCTGCAATTACTCCAAAATACAATTTCACTCTTACCCCAATTAACAATACTCGTAATATAGGAAAAGAGGTAATTATGTTTTCATACATCAAAAGCAGACAAAGTTAATGAAAATTATTCAATACAATAGTACCAATATATAATAATCAGAGGTATAGTAGCCGTAACCTAGCCGTGATTCTTAATGTGAGTGTTGAGCTTGTATTGACAGTGCCAGTTTATTTATTCTTGGCTTTGTGACTGAAAGGGCTATTCGGGCGTCCTTTGCCACGTTGAGTCTGCTACGGTTCTTGGTCTTTATTCCAAGGACAGTCGAAAAAGCTTGTTCGCATAAATAAGTGGTTGAAAATCCTATGAGAATTTGTACTGCTATAGAGGCTAGTTTTGGTATATCCTGCAAACGAGAGATCCAAAAGGTGTCTAGACCAGACTTGGTCTCAAACAAAAGCTTCCATGCTTCGTTCATCCTGAGTGTGAGAAATTCTTTTGCTGGATAGTCCTCATCAGGAATGATATCTTCACTCAAAAGATATGGATTTCTTACCCATTCATTGTTAGAATTATTCAAGTTTGGAAAGTACTTAGGTAAGTTTTCCAAGAGGCCATTTAAGTGTTCACTGATGTCTGTCTTGAAATGGTTGAGGATGTCTTCAGAATTAACTTTATCAAGGAAGGCATCCAATACAGAAAATTGTACAAAAATTCCCTTTCCAATACGTCTGGTCGATAGTTCCAATTTCCCACAAAATAAAGCAATATTGTCCTGAAGCCCCCAAACCAAACATTCATTACCCCCAAAATATGGGCTTATTACCCTACTGGGATAATTTACCCCGGAGTTGGGAACTATGGCCATACAGAAATATGCGTCAGAAAAATAACCTTGAAAATAAATATAGGAAAGGCACGAGGAAGTTACGTTATGGTGAGGAAGTAAACTGGAGCCGAGACGATAGGTGATGTTCAGTAACAATGAGGATTCATCTTTGGATTTTATCAAGAATCTCTATCTGTATTTTTACTGATGTGTCAGTGTGAACATGAAAGGGCGACTAGCGGCGGCTCTGGAAAAAAGAGAGTTCGTTTGTGTCTGGCGTGTAGAGCAGTAATCTGTTCCAAAGAAAGAAAATAATAATAATACTCACCGCGGTCTTAATAATCCACCTTCAGCTCATTCTAAAGGAAAAAAGAGAGGAGGCCCTCGAGTGGAATTTTTATAGACTGAGGAAATGGATTATGGGTAGAGAAATGGATTATAAAACTGACCGACCAAGTTCACTCGAAAAATTAGTGGCGTCAATTTCTTGGCGAGAAGCTGACGCAGAGAGACGCAGTGAAAAGGTGGAAGGAGGAAAGTGGAGTAGGAAGAGGAAGAGGCGTAGCAAGAAGCCAGCTGGGAGAGCGTTGAATTGAAATCCAACGGTCTGCGGTTCGATCCCTGGTTCTGCACTCACTAGAAGAAAGTGTGCAACAAGCTATTTCGGCGTAATGGGGGACAGGTTCGACCTGAAATTGATTCCAGAGTTCAGTGGCTCGACCCCAGTACTTGACTGGGTGGAAAAAGTGGAACTGCATTGTCTCTTGTCTGGTGTCAAAAACATTGAACATGTGATTCCTCTGCGTTTGTCCGGTGGGGCTTTCGCTGTGTATCAACAGCTCAGTGCTGAGGAAAAACAGAATTATGAGAGGATCAAGGCAGCCCTATACAAAGCGTTTGCTATCGACCCCGCCACTGCCTGGGAGCAATTTGAGGCAAGACAATTACATCCTGGCGAAACTGTGGACGTATATTTGGCCGAGCTGACGAAGTTGACGGTGTTGTTCGGTGGGCTGCCCGAGCGGGCCTTGGCATATAAATTTCTGGCGGGGCTCCCAACCGGAGCAAAACAGCTCCTGCGGGCGAGCTCAAACATAACCTCGTTGCCCCTTAATGACCTGGTGGACCGAGCCAGAACCGTGATGAAGGATAATTCCGAGCTGAGAGATCCGATAATCGCCGCTGCACAATCCACACCGAGTGATGATAAACCGTCTCAGGGCCTTAGCCCGCGTGGTGGGGTCGTGTGTTATAGGTGCGATGGCCAGGGCCACATTGCAAGGAACTGCAGACGGCGACCGACAGCTGTTCGCTGCTACCGGTGTAATGAAACCGGACATATGGCCCGGGATTGTGCGGGAAACGGGGCCGGGGACAAGGTGCCGGCGTCGACCTTTCCCCAAAGCAGAAATTAGAGGCGCTTCCGATCATTCAGGTCTATGTCAACGAGACATTGTGCTCAGCACTCCTCGACTCCGGGTGCTCCCGCACCATAGTGTTCGTAGACCTCTGCCACACTTGGAAGGAGAAGGGTGTCAGGGTAACCACCATCAGTGGAGAATCGCGGACATGTTGCGGGGTGGGTGCGATAAACATCCGTACAAGAACAGGAAACTCGGCCAACGTCGAGGCGCTAGTAGCGCTCAAAAAAACCACTGAACTTTGACCTGCTTCTAAGCTATGATGCCATCAGAGCCCTAGGTGGTGTTCACATAACGCAGACGGGGGAAGTGCAGTTTCAAGAGAGGACCCCAGTGTGCGCAGCGCTGAGGATCGACCAGCCAGACTTTAGTGTCGAATTTGACCAGCACCAGAAGGCTTGGACCGCCTCATGGAAGTGGTCGGGAAATCAGGAGCCAGCAAAATTGCGGAACGAAGTAGCCGAGTACCATGTGCCCGACCAAATAAAGGCCTGCATACGAAGAGGAGCTTCGTGAATGGATCAAGGATGGCTGGTTAATTCCTTACCCCTATGAGAAACTTGGACCTCCCAAAGGTTTGATCCCGCTGATGGCGGTTACTCAGCACAACAAAGCAAAAGTGAGGCCAGTGATGGACTACCGCGAACTAAATGCGCATGTTGATGCATTTACGGCAGATGCTGATGTTTGCGCCAGCAAGCTACGAGAATGGCGCCAGCAGGGTTCCAATGTGTCCCTGCTGGATCTAAGAAAAGCGTATCTGCAGGTCCGGGTCAGCGAAACGATGTGGCCGTTTCAGACGGTGGTGTTTGCCGGCAGAAGGTACTGCCTTACCAGACTGGGCTTCGGGCTGAACGTGGCACCCCAAATAATGAAGACCATAGTCAACGCTGTGTTGTCACAGCAAGAAACAATGAAAGAGGGGACATCGACGTACCTTGATGACATATACGTGAACGAAGACGTTGTATCATCATCACGCGTAAGGACCAAACTGGCCGAGTTTGGCCTGATTTGCAAGGACCCGGAACATTTGGAGGATGGCGCCCGTGTCTTGGGCCTGAAAGTTCAAAAGGAGCGGGGGACCTTGAAGTGGGGGCGCGGAACTGCAGTTCCTGAAGTACCCGAAGTCTTCACGAGACGAGTGGTCTTCTCCCTGTGTGGAAAACTTGTGGGGCACCTACCAGTGTGTGGATGGACTCGTGTAGCAACAGGCACCATAAAAAGGAGGGCAAGCGCAGTCACCAAAGACTGGGATGATGAAACGACGGACGATCTGTTGGTTCGTATGGTGAAGGAGACCATCGCAAGGGTAAAGCAGGATGACCCCGCAAAGGGAGACTGGTGTGTGCAGGGAGACGAATTGAGCGTGTGGGTGGATGCGAGCTCTGTGGCGATTGGTGTGCTGCTTGAGGAGAACGGAGCTGCGATTGAGGACGCCTGCTGGCTGCGACCGACGAATGACGCTGCTCACATCAACCTGGCAGAGCTCGATGCGGTGACGAAAGGCATTAACCTGGCACTCCAGTGGAAAGTCAAGAAATTACACATACACACAGATTCGCTGTGCGTGTACCACTGGATATCAAACACACTGACAGGTAAGGCCAGGGTGCGCACCAAGGCGGCCAGCGAGATGCTGATCAGACGGAGGTTGGAGACCATAAGAAAGCTAGTAACAGAGTACAATCTGTCTGTGGATGTGGTACTTGTCACCTCAAACTGCAACCTCGCTGATAGGCTCACTCGGGTGCCTCAGAGATGGATTGATGCCGTGAAGAAAGAAGCTGGGCCAGTACCGTTACTATGTGCTGCCTCTGTGGAGGCGGCAGACAAAATCAGGGAAATACACCACATCAGTGGGCACCCCGGAGTGAGACGGACATGCTATTTTGTACAATTGACCAATCCGTCAGTGTCAAAAAGTGCAGTGAGAGCGGTGGTCAAGGAATGCCAAACATGCCAGTCAATCGACCCCGCCCCAGCGAGATGGCGGAGGGGTCGGCTGGGAACAGACATGACTTGGAGCCGACTGGGTATGGACATAACCCATTATGGCAGCCAGCACTTCCTCACACTGATAGATTGCGGACCGACGAGGTTTGCGATCTGGCGCCCGTTGGCACGCCAGGACTCCTCCAGTGTCATCCGTGAATTGGAATCCATATTTTACGAAAGGGGGCCGCCTGAAGAGATCCTCACGGACAACGATACTGCCTTCTGCAGCGTAGAATTTAGGCGTTTTGTAGACGAGTGGGGGATCAGGCTCAGACACCGATGTGCATATGTGCCGAGTGGCAACGGCATAGCAGAGCGGTGCCACCGAAGCGTGAAGAGGACCGCGGCCAGGAAGGCGTGCACTATTGCAGAAGCGGTCTATAGATATAATGCAACACCGAGGGATGCTGTGACTGCTGTGAGCGCACCCGCCAATGCGATCCATCGCTACCGAGTGCGCATCAAGGGCATTGACGCGCGTCTGCCTGATCGGCGGGGAACAAGAGGGCCGTATGAATTAGGGGACACCGTCTGGGTGAAGCCTCCCAATAGCCGGTGCACCACCAGTTTTCGAAGGGGACGAATCACCGGCATCGTCAGTGAGCAGGCCGTGCTGGTTGATGGTACTCCACGCCATGTGAGGGACATTCGGCCCGCCCTGAATACGAATTCGTTGACAAGTAGCGGCAGTGGTGAATCATCCAATGACGAACTGTGGATTCGACCTACGCCCCGCGAGTCTGATGGTCCGACTGCGAACCCCGACGCTGTTGCCGATAATTCCGATGCCACTTCTGAGAGCTCAGATGAAGAAATCCAGACAATCCCCCTTCGTAGGAGTGCCCGCAACAAGCGGCCACGTCCGCCTTGCCACATGTGTGGTCTTGAGACCAGGGGGAGTGTGAACATGAAAGGGCGACTAGCGGCGGCTCTGGAAAAAAGAGAGTTCGTTTGTGTCTGGCGTGTAGAGCAGTAATCTGTTCCAAAGAAAGAAAATAATAATAATACTCACCGCGGTCTTAATAATCCACCTTCAGCTCATTCTAAAGGAAAAAAGAGAGGAGGCCCTCGAGTGGAATTTTTATAGACTGAGGAAATGGATTATGGGTAGAGAAATGGATTATAAAACTGACCGACCAAGTTCACTCGAAAAATTAGTGGCGTCAATTTCTTGGCGAGAAGCTGACGCAGAGAGACGCAGTGAAAAGGTGGAAGGAGGAAAGTGGAGTAGGAAGAGGAAGAGGCGTAGCAAGAAGCCAGCTGGGAGAGCGTTGAATTGAAATCCAACGGTCTGCGGTTCGATCCCTGGTTCTGCACTCACTAGAAGAAAGTGTGCAACAGTCAGTAAAAAAAATCAAACCATTCTCAATAATAATAGATAATTTACATAAATCAATCCAAGTTGGATAATCAATGAGGAAATATTTGATAATAATAAAATTAAATATATAAAAGCTTTAGAACTTAGCAACCATGAAGTAAATAGAAAGTGAATACATCCGGGTCTTCAATAGCACAGCATGTTATTATTAGCAGGAATTGCGTGGTTGGAATTAAATGGTGAGAACTTTACAATTCTATCAAAGTCCCACTCACTGTTTCATTGAAATGTGTTGGAGTCCATATATATAAGATCCCGAAGGCCTTTTCTCTGTAAGCATAGAGAATGCCTTTTGGGTCTGAATGTGATTGGGCTTTAGTTTCTCTTGAAACCTTTTTCCCCCCTCAATTCTCATTTCATCTTTTAGTTCACAATTAAGAAAATCCCAGAAATAAAAACTTGATAAGCTCTGGGCGAAACCGTTTTTTTTTTGTTTTTGTTTTTGTTAGTTTTTAGTGTGCCATCAAAATTCCAATTATTTCCAGCTATTATTAAATATTAAGTATTTAGAAAAAAAAACTATGACGGTAAAAATAATCATAAACACCGCAGGCGTAACATTGTCTAATTTAATCCACCTTTCAATCGTTATGTCCCAACGTATATCGGAAGAATCTTCCTTAATTTAATTCGTAAGCACATTCACCAACACTAAAAAAAGATGTTCAACATAAATAACGTTAAGATTACATTCCAACATAATAACATTCTATTAAATATAAGAAAGACAATGTTGATTGTTTTAAAAATAAATTCAATTGTCGAAAAAATATGAAATGTCCCTTAAACCGTCAATGTATGAATGATGATATCATATACAAAGCTACCATACATTACGGTAAAGATGTTAAATTTTATTTGGATTCCAATGAAACTTCCAATCGAAATTTCGTTTCTACCATTATCGAGCGGTTTTTGTTAATATAAAATATGTTGTTACAAAATAATGGCCGCTTGAAGTGTTGTGATTTGAAAAACCATTTTAACATTTTGAATTTTAGTACATATAGTTAATGTGCGCGTTTAAAAATTTTTGAACTTATTTTTAGGCAGAAAATTCTTGAAGCATAGAAGCCCTTAGTTATGAACCTTACAAAACATGATCTTCGTTTACTTTTCTTGCATGTGTTCAAACTTGGGTCCAGTGCCTCCTAAACTTCTGCCTAATCAGCAAAGCATGGGAAGATGAGTCCACAAATGATCGAAATGTACGGAAGTTGTTCCAGAAATTCCTTATTGGTGATGAGATCCTTGAAGATGTGGAAGGTAGGGGACGGTCAAGTAATCTTGACGAACAACTTCAGGCATATGATGAGTAAAACTCACATCAAAGTGTCAAACATTTGCAGATTAGTGGCAAGGTGAAAAAGCTCGATAAATCGGTTCTTATTAATCTCAATGAAAATCAAACACTGATGCGTTTTGAAGTGTGTTCGATGCTCTTTCTACCTAACAACAATGATACATTTCTTGACCTAATAGTCACTTGTGATGAAAAGTGGATCGTTTATGACAACCATAAATGATCAAGTCAATGGCTTGATCGTGATGAGTACCCCAAATTTTTCCCAAAACCCAAGTTGCGTCAGCAAAAGGTTATGGTGACTGTCTGGTGGTCTGCAATTGTTGTTATCAACTACAGCCAGTCAGAGCATTAATGCAGAGCTTTATTGCAATCATCTTGCTTAAATGCATGCACGCCTGCAAAAATTAAGACCTGCATTGGTGAATCGACGTGGTCCAATTCTGCTCCCCGATAAAACGCGGCCATAAGTTACAAGAAGGACCTAAAAAAAACTCACAGATTCGTGATACGTCAGTTTACTAATTCCTCCATAATTTCCTGATCTTTCACCTGCTGATTCTTCTTCTTCTATGTGCCCTGTCCCTTCAGGACGTAGGCGATCATGGTTCTCCACGTTTCCCTCTCTCTGGTGGCTCTATGTTTTCTCCTGTTAAACCTCGCAAAAAATGGTAACACTTTTAGGTCCGAACTAGAGGTTGAATCAGTTTTCAAAGATTTCGTTGCATTACAGCCGAAAACTTTTTATCAACGAGCAATCTCGTCGATCGATGGGAGAGGTGCATAGATTCTCAAAGTTCGTATCTTAACTAATTTCAACAATTCTACACTTCATTTTTTAAGAATCAAATGATGTTTCTGAAATCGGCAATTATTTTTGTAAGAACCGAATACAAAAACAGCACTTCTCTCTCTAAATAATTCTGGCAATTAAATTTTATAGCAAGAAAGAAAATAGATGTAATTTATGTTTTGCTAAGAAATTAATAATAACCTTGAAACACTAAAATAAACCTAGCTTATTAAACAAAAGAAATGCATTGATATTACACGCAGACATAAAATAAATACCTTTTTAAGTACGACGATTCATCTATGTCGGGTGCAGAACTTAAGTGATGTGTTATACCATGAAGCATTTAGATAATTACAAGTAGTCTCCCTGTATTTTTATATAAATGATTCTTATTTATAATATTTATCTTTTTGCACACACACACACACACACACATATACATACATACATACATATATATGTATGTATGTGTGTGTGTGTGTGTGTGTGTGTACAAATCCAGTTTATGCCAAATATATATTTTTACAATAAATTAAAAATAACTGTATTCCCTGTATAATATATAGCTATCCCAACAACCAGATAGGTTTTTATCATATAATTTACGTAACGGTCACTTTACAGTCAGCACCTGAAGAGTGCGATGTGTATGAAACTCCGAGCCGTACTATCGACAAGGGATAATATGTATATTTATTAATAGCTCTGTAGGATTACATCGAGCAATGTTTTATTAAAGCCAGTACGATAAGTTATATAGTCATCCGCAGACAGATCTGTTTCGCTGTATCACAAATCATCAGTACGGTTAGACATCCGATTGCTTTTAACCCAGGATTGAAACCCGACCGAATTGGCGTCAGTCGGCAATTCTACCTCTGAGCTACGGGCGCTCGGTAGAAGTAGGCAGGCTTTTTAGCGTGTATATTATCATTATACACGCCCAATAGCTGAGAGTGTTCTAATTCATTGCTGAATCACCGATGCGTAGATGCCAGGGTAGCTACTGTTTTTCAAAGTTTACCATTCTTCCCGAGTGCTCAATCAGGGTAGAGGGTGTTTCATGAAGACGATTCGAGGTTAGCAGTAAATAAAACTGGGTTATTGGTTACATTTTATTGATTTCACTGTTGTATCCATTTATTTCTGTTAGGGCAGTTGTGTGTGAAAAATAATATCGCTAAGGCATCGGCAGCACATCTTTACTCGATGGTCAAAATCTTTGATGATATCTCTTCATATTAGCTTAGACCTTACTTTTGAGATGCCCCAAAAGGAAAAAAAAAACTAAAGGCGTCAAGTCGAACGATCGTGGTGGTCAATTGACATCGCTGTTTCGAGAGATGATATGACCTAACAGAGCTATTGAAGATGCGAACGCGCTAACAACATGCTTACCGTGTTTGGTACATCTAAACTTAATTATGAATGGAACTTTTGGTGTGCGTGTGTGTGTGTGTGTATATGTGTATGTCCATTACCTATAGACTCCGAAACGGCTGAACTGATTTTCTTTCTTTTCTAGCTGGAAATAATTGGAATTTTGATGGCACACTTTCTATACGCGTCTGCGAGTGTTCTTAGATAGGTTTTGTGTCCAGGTTCTCCCAATAAATATCGATAATCGAAAAAATCGGGTTATAGAAGTAGTAGTCCGATTTTCATCAAATTTGATACAATCATAGACAAAGACATAAGAAACGATATTCAGAAGTTTGAAAGTTTCCTTTTATATATATATATATATATATATATATATATATATATATATAAGGCAAGATGTTTGTGTGTGTGTCTGTTTATCTGCCTGTATGTCTGTATTCTTTTTTTTTTTTTTCAGCCCCTTTTTTTAGTTTTTGCTTCGGGTTTGGCTCTAAGTAGGTATAATTGTAGTTCTTAGTCTCAGCCATGATACTATTTACTCAGAGGATTTATTTAGCCTTCAAAATTCAGTTTACGACCAAAAAAACTTCTTTGATATCGATATTAGGAAATCAAAATTTGACTTGCATCCATTCATTTTTCTTTCAGTCTCCGGTTTAGCTTTAACTGGAAACAACTATTGCTTTTTAGTCTTTCTTGACAACATCCAAAGAGTATGAGCTCCAGGACCATGGATTAGTTTTAAAGCTTTCATTACACCCGAGCAACGCCCGGCTATACCGCTAGTGACACATACCAATACTCCACATTCTACATCACACCACATACATTCTGTTGCATGTAAAATAACATTCATCCTCGAAAATGGCTGAAAGTATAGCCGAAAGCGCACGGAGAAACAAAACCTTTGGATATTGTTAATATAACCTATGTCCTTAAAAGAAAGAAATCATAAGATCACATGAAAAATTCCATAAAATATTAACTATCACAGGTTGACTGTCATTTTAATGATTGAATACTGCTGCCATATCTGGTCGGGGTCATTGACAAAATCTAAAGGAGAATCTGTAATGTGATCGATCCCGACCTGGCAGCTTAGATACAGTCACTTTCTCACCGGCGCAATGTGGCTTCTGTGTTTCTTCTACAAATCTTTTCACTGCTACTGATCCGATGAAGTTAGCTCACTGGTGTCCCCTATGCATGAATTTTGCTCAATCCACAAGATTAGCAACTAGGTCCCACCCTTTTACTGTGAAACCAATAAAATGTAAACGCAAATTCTACTACAGTAGCTTTTCTTCTCGCACTTCCCCACTGTGGAACTCCGTGTTCCATATTCTAGCTTTCCTGACGGCTTCAACCTCTAGAAATTTAAATGCAATGTCAATACCCATCTCTTATTCACTTGACTCCAGTTCCTTCTACATCACCCTGTATATCTTTTCCTTTCTCTCTACCTTCGCAACTGTCTTCACACCTGTGTTCGCATCTTTCTCTTGCCCTTTCTCTGACATTCCCTGGAATAGGTTTGTCTTTCTCTTCACTCTCCTTTTGTCTAAACCGTTACTCTTATGTAGACCCCTGTGCATCAGTGGCAGTACCGCCTTGCTTGGGGTGAAACGATTAAAAAATTCTAACAAATGAATTAGAAATAAGTCGGATTAAATCCATTTCGTAATGGATTTGGTAAAAGTTTGTAAGTAAATGACTGTATTTATCATTATTATTATTATTATTATTATTATTATTATTACTAATACTACTACCCATGCGTGTAATGATGGTATCTGTATATGTGACATTGTTTTTAGTACTACTATGACTAAAAATAACGTCAATCCGTTGGTGTGTTTGCAATAAGTAAGCATTTAATGGTCCAGTGAATCAGTCTGAATTTACCTTTTAAAGAAAGAAAAAAAAATTAATGTCAGATATTATCGAAAAATCTATCGATCAACATCTGTAAGGATCTTTTACAGCGCCAATCAATTTAGGCGTGTGTGACAAGCCCTGACAACTACATTCTGGTGTGGTTACATAAATTACGGGCCAAGGAAAGGCGCTACGAATTCTTCCGACACGAAATCGAGAATCGGTGATCAGCATTCGGAGGTTTACCGCTTCTTTCACACCCAGCTACCCAAGGCCTGTTTCCCATGCACCGTCAACACAAACCCGGACCGCTCACAAAAACAAGCTCACGTCCACTCAATGTTCGCCTAGCACGACACGACACGTGCATACTAATGCATTACTAAGGTCCTCTCTTTGTTACTCACTGGTAATTTGGAAAAGAGAAGGGAAGAAACGAACGGCAGCGCGCCCCAACATTTCAACCATGTCGGACAAAGTCAGTTGGTTTTTCAACCGTCCATTCGCCTGTCCAGTCATCTGCTTGTCTGCTTCGTTAGTCCCCACCTTTTTCTCTTTCACTTCCTTATGCTGTTATTCTACCATGCAAAATAAAATGAATGTGTCCTCTCTTATAAAGTTTCTAAAGATGAATATGACCAGTGCGCATGCGTGAGCGTGCGTATGGAGGGAAGAAGGGTTCGCTATGGTAACAGATTCCTGATCGGTGGCTTTATGTAAGCAATGGTGTTAACAAGGGACAGGGTGATTTACAGGCTTCAATTTATATAAAAGGGCACCGGTCAGCCTAATTGCAAAGAATACTCAATCAAGAGCCCGTGACAACTTAATGTTTTTCTAGTCTTTGATGATCAGCTTGGGTAGGAATATGTATGAGAAATAGAAAAAGGAGAAGGCTGAGCACACACACATACATATATATATATATATATATACATATATAGATCGATGGTAGACAATCGATTATTTGTTGCTAACAACCATATCATCAGGTAATTTCTTAAATACTTTAGTAAAAAAACATTTTCACTAAGATTTACCTTGTTTGCATCTATCACTCACACACACACACACACACACACACACACACACACAAAACGAATATCGTATAAATAAAAGAAAATAAACTCACACAACATTAATAGCAACTTTATTCCATCCACTCATAGATTGTAGTAAAATAAAAAATATCTACCCTTTCTTAAAAAACCTTCTTCTTCTTCTATGTGCCCTGTCCCTTCAGGACGTAGGCGATCATGGATCTCCACGTCTCCCTATCCCTTGTGGCTCTTAGTATGTTTGTTCCTGTTGCTCCTGGCAACCCCCGTTCCGTCATCCACCTGATCAGACCCTTCAAATATGTTATCCGCTGCCTTCCTCTGTCTCTCCTTCCTTCTATCTGTCCAGTCAGTATCAGGTTCTCCAGGCTCTCCTTCCTCATTGCATGTCCCAGGAACTTCAGTTGTCTCTTCCTGATGCTCAGCATCAATTTTCTTTTTGTTGCCATTCTTTACATCCCAATATAAGAATTACCCAGACAAAACTAAAAAGTGACCTGTTCAAAACTAAGATACTCCGCACCCCTCCCCTAACCCAAGGCTGTATCACTATGGCTACAAACTGCCGGCTAAATCGTAAAACACTCCCACCACATTCACTTACATATCATTTTCACCATTTATTTTTCATTTCAACTTATCACCAAATGAAGAGCAAACGTAGATCCGAAGCGCGAAGATTTTTGTGTAGTGATACTATGCGTTTATAAACCATTGTAACAACCATTACAATATAAAGCTCTACGTTGTAGCGAGCACTCTTTATAAAAGTAAACGCATGAACAGTGGGTTTAAAACCTACGTGGTCCATAACTTTCTTAATATATATATATATATATATATATATATATATATATATATATACACACACAAAAATCCAAAGTGAGCCAAAACCTACCGCGGTTTCACACTACGGATCGTCAGGGTGACGATCCGTAGTGTGAAACCGCGGTAGGTTTTGGCTCACTTTGGATTTTTGTGTGTCTTTACTCTACTTTTGTATATCTTCTTTTGTACTTAGTATCGAGCACTTTTTCTTGTGGTTGGTTCCGTTTGGGGTTTTTTTTCTTTGCTGCGGAGTATTGAATGTTTTGTTCTTGTTCCGCGGATTTCTTTTTTTGTCTCCCCATTTATCCGACGCCTTAGTGCACCGGATTGTAACGGAATTAGGTTCTGTTTGTTAGTGGTTTTTTTGAAGGTTTATTTTAGTATAAATTTACGGCCTACATACTTACAGAGTCTATTTAGTTATATATATATATATATATATATATATATTTTAAAAAAGAAAATGTTCACGGCTTCTCACACTTTTTATTATATATATATATATATATATATATATATATATATAGCAGCAATTAGTCTTTTATATATGTTTCATCAAAGACCACTGAAAAGGTACTGAAATTAAGCTCTTATTCTATTTTTTTTCTTACATGAGTAGAAGTACTTTATTTTCTATACATATGGCGTAAAAATATCCAAATGTTCTATACATATGAACGTTTTCTGCTAGTCTATTAGCTAATATCAAGGATTTTCTTAATATTTTTCAACTGAATATGTTGATTTTTATATTCTATCGTGAGAGCTTTCATTATTTCAGCCTCATCCACATGTTAAGAAACGGGTAAATATAATGGAAGCATTAATAAGGAAAAAAAGAAACGAAACAACAAAATTAACTATAAACATGGCCAGAACATGCTGACCGTGTTAGAAAAATGATTTATATCACTAAAAATACTCACATATAGACATCAACACATTCAGTTAAGGGATTTTTGAAAATTCCTTGATAATAGCTAAAAGAATATACAAAAGTATTTTGATCTATAAAACATTTGAACAGTTTTTACACGCATCACGTCCAGAAAACAAAACACTTGTAAGAACGCAAGAAAAAAAAAATCAATATATATATATATATATATATATATATATATATATATATAACACTCTTACAACGGTGGCAAAATATGTAGACTGTGCCTATAAGAAAAGTTAGAGATTATGCTATTCCAAACAAACATGAACGAAAGAACGGAAATTATGACGAAGCAGAACCAATACTAGGTTCTTGCAACCAGGGATGAAAACGTTATAATTTCTTATAATTTTAAAAATTGCGCGTTCAAAAATTCCCCGTTACGTGAGCGTTCAAAAAAAGAAAAAAAACAGCGTTACGTTACCATTTTGTAAAAAAACGGTAAACGGTAAAATCAGTTATTGAAAATCGCCTGAAGACACCACCCATGGTAGAAACCTGGGTCGCGTAATAACTTGTTTACAAACTGACGTCAATTCGGTCGGGTTTCGAGCCTGGGTTATGTAGCAATCGGAGTTTAACCGTACTGATGAGCTGTGATACAGCGAAACAGATCTGTCTGCGGATGACAATATATATATATAAACTGCATTAGTTTTCTTTCTTTCAATATACGGGCAGTTTTAGATTAACTGAAGTGACAGGGTGTAATCGATATTGAATTATTTCCGAAGGTTATTTGTGCGTTAGTGACTATAACGAACCTAACTGGAATTGAAACTCGGCTCTCTCATTAAAAATTCCGTGCCGCACATACAAGATTACAGCACCTGGAATGCCCAAGCGGTCACCAATCTAAGTACTGACCAGAGTAGACCTTGCTTAAATTCGGTGAACGTACTGGTTGGACAAGTTGACAGAAAATCTCAAGCCAAAATGATCCATTGCTAAACGCTTTATGGAAAAATGGTCGGGTTTTTATATCTGATTTCACCTCTAACTTTATAAGGCTTCTTCTTCTTCTATGTGCTCTGTCCCTTCAGGACGTAGGCGATCATGACTTTCCACGTTTCTCTATCCCTGGTGGCTTTGAGCACACTTTCTCCTGTTACGCTGTGCAATCCTCGTTCTGTCATCCACCTGATTAGTTCCTTCAAATATGTTCTCCGTTGTTTTCCCACTATCTCTTTTTCCCTCTATCTGACCTGTTAGTATCAGGTTCTCCAAACCCTCCTTCCACATTGCGTGTCCCAGGAACTTCAGCTGTCTCTTCCTGATGCTCAGTATTAATATCCTTTTAGTTTCCATAAGGCTTAGATTAGCCAAAAATAGTGCATTTCTGTCATGTCTGAGCTGAAGGTATCCAATATTCTGTATCCAGCATTAAGAGCATTCAAAAGATTCACGACCTTCTTGTAAATTAACTGTTTTCCTATAAATAAAACACCGCATGTGTCTGGCTAGTCTATCACTATTTACATAGAAAATTAACCCGTCATATTTACACTATTTACATAGAAAATTAACCCGTCATATTCCATTGGTAAGGAGGAAGCCTCGTTTGGACAGCTTCTTCCCAAGAGCCCTTACTTCATGGGGTCAGACTTCCGTGAGAATTCTTCCTCAAATACGACAATCTTATTTTCTTGAAATCTCGGGTCAACCGGTACATGTCGTACATATTCTCATAATTCTTCATGATACCTATTACCCGGTTTGACACTCCACCCACGTCTATTGAACAGGTTAAGAGGCTCATCCCTTGTTCCATGTTTAGGATGTGGTTTCCGGCTTTCTCTTTTCCACTCTTTTTTTTTTTTAATCATATCCCCCCGAGTAAGGCGGTAACGCCACTGATGTGCAGGGGGCTACGTAATAGTGAAAAGATTGGAAAAGAGAAAGCCGGAAACCATATTCTAAACACTTTTTCACTATTACGTAGCCCCCTGCACATCAGTGGCATTACCGCCTTGCTCGGGGTGATACGATTAAAAAAAAAAATTCACGATGTCCAGACATCATCATCTTTTAGTATTCCACTACCTTGAGTGGATTTCGGGCCTTGGGTTAAAATTCAGTAAAAATAGAATGATCTCAAGGGATTAGTTCGAATTTCGATCGCGGCTTGCCGATTCAGTCTTTTACATCAATATTTTTTTATGCTAATAGCATATCCTCTTATATATAATCAGTCAGTTAAGTGCTAAACATGATACATGCTTGGGGAAGAAGATTAATAATAGGTTAGAGATTACAGTAGGTTGCCACTACTTTCTGTGGTAGACTTGGCGCCAACCAAGGCGATAGAACCTAATCTCTTTTTCTGTTTAACCCATAACTGAAGGAAGAAGAGACGGATTCATACTTTTCTTAACGGTGTTTGCACGTAAGTAAATGCAACGAATTGAACTAGAATTCTAACTCGGGTCTCTGACTTTTCGGTTCGAGCCGATATTCACTGCACCACAACGCACTTCCTTTTTATATACTAGCAGTATAGCCCCGGCGTTGCTCGGGTGTAATGAAAGCTTTAAAACTAATCCATGGTCCTGGAGATCAGACTCTTTGGACGTTGGTACGAAAGACTAAAAAGCAATAGTTGTTTCCAGTTAAAGCGAAACCGTAGATTGAAAGAAAAATGAATGGATGTAAGTCAAATTTTGGTTTCCTGGTATCGATATGCAATTTTCTGCACTCTTGTAAGAACGGCAACCTTAAAACTTCTGAATATCATTTCTTATGTCTTTGTCTATGAGTTTATCAAATTTGATTAAAATCGGACTATTCCTTCTATAACCCGATTTTTTTATTATCGATTTTCGATATTTATCAGGGGTACCTCGATACAAAACCTAGCTAAGAACACTCGCAGACGCTTATAGTACAACTGGGTAAATTTTCAAGAAAATTGGTTCAGTCGTTTTGGTGTCTATAGGTAACGGATACACACACTCACATTGACAAAGCTCCATTTATAAATAAATTTATATATATATATATATATATATATATATATATATATATAATAGACATTACAAAAGAATTCATGGATTTTTGTTTTTTATATCTGTACTGGGGCATCCGTATTTAAGAAGGCGCGGTTATTTTTCGTCTTCGTTAGACAAGATAAAATACTGTTTGAAATAAACGGAGTGTCTACTCATATACG
Source organism: Ascarosepion bandense (assembly GCA_037127315.1). NCBI lineage: Eukaryota > Metazoa > Mollusca > Cephalopoda > Sepiida > Sepiidae > Ascarosepion > Ascarosepion bandense. The sequence goes on from JBBBDQ010000244.1 coordinate 4,058,478, forward strand.
GGTATCCACTAAAAATAGCGTTGGGTATAATAACAACAAAACCCCAAAAGCACATAATTCGACTTCATAAACGCAAAAGATTTTAAACTCTTACAGTGACAAAGTTCTTTCTCTCTAATTCATTCTGTGTGCGTGTCTCAGTTTTGAACAGATGAAATCACGAAGGCTTTAATGAATACCCTTTGGAGTTAAACGTGTTAATGTGTCATAATCCGTTTAGATCCTTGGAATATGACAGCTGGATGGAAGCAGCGTTGGATTATGGCGTCAGGGGTTGACGCATTCAAAGGAATACAGATCTGGGGCGTCGACTTATATGCCAATTTAAACGGTCGATATTATAGTTTACCAAACTATGGGTCGCGGCCCACTTGTGGTTGGCAAGCGGAATCTTAGTCGGTCGTACCTACAAAGTTTATACTAGAATTACGCATTAGGTTCGATTAAATGCTCTCTGTTGAGATTGTTCAAGCCTCGGGCTTTCATTGCCAGGCCGTTGTTGTATCAAAAAGCAGTATGTAGTTTTGGTGAGATTAACGAATCAGGGTTGATTATGCTCCCAATTTAGTCAATCGTCATCGTCAAAAAAAAAGGAAATCAGTTTTCATCTATTTATATAAAACATATTTTTTGTATTCTTTCATATTCTTACCCAGTAAATTTGAGTTGGTCGCCAAAAGCTCTGTTCATGAATAGAAGATCGCGATTCTAAAAAATTTCGGAATCCCTGGTCTATATTATATGACCTATATATATCGTGTTGAATTCACTGGTTCTCGTCCGATCACCAAAGTTCAGCAACATTGAGCCTGGTCAGTACTTACATGGATGACCGTTTGGGAATACCAGGTGCTGTAAACGTAAGGACCAAGAATGGTCCATCGGGTCTCCAGGTTTGAGGGTTGGGCACAGGGCTAACAACTTTGCTTCATTAAAAACATTTTGTAACGGAAACAATGTGCAACAAATTAATTTATAAATATTTAATAATTACCTATATTGCAGTTTCATCAATGAAAGAATGAAGAACATTTAAGGTGATTCGGAGGAATCATCTTTGCTTCCTTGATTTGTAAAATTTTGCAAAATTTTGCAAAATAACAATAATAAAAGAACCATTCTATTTTCATTTAAAATTATTCATTAAAACAGTATGAAATACAAAATTTCTTGTAAAAACTGGGGTGGCCATAATAATTATGGCTGGTAGTGTATGTATATATATTTATATATCCAAATGAATAAGGAACGAAGAAAATATTAACAACTTTCAAAACATTAATTTAAAACAGTGCTCAAATAGAAATAGAACTATGAATGTTTATTACATACATATATATATATATATATATATATATATATATATATATATATATATATACAGAAATTATAACATGGATATGTTATAATATCACTACAAAAGTAGCTATTTTGTTTCGACACTTTTTGTGTTTTGTCAAGTGATGTGGTTGAATTTAAATTGAATGGTTTTAAAAGGTTAAAAACAAGCAAAATTTCTTTAATCAGGGAGGCATTGTTGTATGTACAATGTGGACCAATCAGAGTAAAGAAACTTCTAATTTGGAGAATATGTGGGCAGACTTTAAAATAATCTTTCAGGGCATTAGAATTAAAATTTGATTACATTGAGATCAGCATTATTAATTAACTATTAAATCTACTTTAGATTTGTTGCTAAATTAAAAAAAAAATTTAAGTTAAACAATTTATTAGATTTAGAAAATTATTCATATTTATTTATAAGTTATTCATATATTAAACGAGGAAGAGAAAGTATATATATATATATAAAACACACACACACACACACATATATATATATGTATATATAAGTGATGAGGGTGGACGTTGTGTAAGTATTTGTTTGTTTAATAGATTCGAATTAGCGACTGCATTTTGCGGTCTAGCTCGACAGGAGTTGCGCCTCAGATGTACAACAAAATTTTAGAACGCTAACGGCACCTTGGAATTTTTCAGAAAGTCAAAATTAAGAGTAGAAAAATATATATTATCACTCCACAAAGTCAGGGAGCAGTTTATGTACTGATTATGATATAGAATCGATCACCCCACTTTATATTATCTATATATGTTGCTTCTCCCCCTTCCACCCTAATCTAATAGAGACATTCTACATTGTTATCTCTATCTATAAAAGTGTCGAGGGTGGACATTGTGTAAGTGTGTAAATTCTTCACATGTGTTTAGTTTTTATTATTCCTTAAACTACCCGAGTGAAACCGGGCTAAACTGCTAGTATATTTATAACCCTACGACTATGGCACGACTGGCTGATAGCATACCGCATGAAATTCTGAGTCGAACCATATGCCAATTTAGGATAATATATATATATATATATATATATATATATATATATAAGCGTTTCACCCCGAACAAGGCATGTCACTGCCACTACTGCGCAGGGGGCTACATAGAGTGGAGAAAGAATGGTTAAATATAGGAAATGTCAGAGGGTGGGTGATAGGCGGTAAGGATACCAAGAATGAGGGTTGGGTAGATGAGAGTTTCTGAGAATAATTAGGAGTTAGTTTGATAGGAGGTGTCTATTGACCCTACATTTAAACACCTGGAGATTGTAGCTGTCGGGAAAGCAGACTTGTGGAAGGGAGTTCCACAGGCGGGAAGCGCGAGAAAAGAAGCTGTTGGAGTAGAATTTACGGTTACATCTTATCTGTTTAACTGTTTAACTTAAAGGGTGGGACCTAGTTGCTAATCTAGTATCTCGTGTAAATTCGTGCTTAGGCGGCACCAGTGATCTAAGCTCATCGGAGCAGAAGCCATGAAAGTACTTGTAGAAGAGGCACAGGGAAGACACATCACGCCGGTGAGAGAGTGGTTGCAGCCGGTCTGCCAAGTCAGTATCAACCACGTTACAGATCCTCCTTTATATTTTGTCAAGAAGCCCAAGGAAAGCAGCAGGGGCACCCGACCAGATATGGCAGCAATATTCAAGACACGGGCGGATGGTAGATTTGTATATGTGCAGAATAGATTCAGGTGGGAAAAACTTCCGGGCCCTGCACAGAGAACCGACTTTCATAGCAGCAGATTTGGCAATGGATTCGATATAGTCATTCCATTTGAGGTCCGCCGAAAATGTAAGGCCAAGGAGGCGTAGTATTTTACTCTCTGGGAGGCTAGCCTGTCCCATGCTAATGGGAGGTAGATGCGATTGTCTATGGTGGTTAGTTGATAACAGCTTCGTTTTAGAAGCATTGAAATTTACTAGCCATTTCCTACCCCAAGCCACTACGGATTGGAGGTCCTTTTCAAGTACGGCAGCGAGGTTCGCTTTGTCGTCCACACCTGGTTTTTGATCGATGCGAGAGTAGATTGTTGTGTCATCGGCATACATGCCAACTTGGGATCTAATGGCGTCGGAGAGATCATTAATGTAGATCAGAAAGAGCGTGGGACCTAGGATAGAACCTCAAGATAGAATTCTCAAGCGGTCACATATCTCGGTACCCACCAGGTTTGACGTTGCTTACCTTCGTTGATACTACGGGAAGCGCTGTTTTAGCATGATTTGATCATAATTTATATCCTTAAAAGACATGGTAACCTGTCGTTATTAATTTTAAAACAACAAAAGAAAAGTTGCTATAAATTCATAATGATGCTAATGCTTTTTCTAACATACAGGCGATTATTTCTGATATGTCCCGGAAAGGGATATATATATATATATATATAATCATTCGGGGTAGTTAAGCGGTTTAGGCAAATGTAACCGGGTAGGAAAATCTAGTACGTAGACAAGTGGACGGTACTTGTCTTATGCAGTATCCTGAGACGTAGGCGTAGTCAACAGACGTATACCAATAGTCATACACCTATAGTCGAAGACCTGTAGACCTCTAGTGGTAGACCACTGGAGGAAGACCTGTAGATCTCTCCTTCGCCTGTATTTATAGCTGACACCAGCCAATCACAAGGTGTATGCATAGTCACTACATCAGGTAGATAACGAGGAAG
>JBBBDQ010000244.1:4067500-4162500 GCA_037127315.1 Ascarosepion bandense
TTTTTTTTTTTTTTTTTACAATTGAGTGGAGGTACCTAAATTCGTAGTGTCTTTCTTCTGTTTGACGACAACCTCCATTTCAAAGACGATAAAAAAATAACAAATCTGAGTTTCTCAACGATTTTCTATAAAAAATGACTTACTTGCATAATTTGTTATTCGGTGCGTGGTTGAAAGAAATAGGCGTATTTTTTTCTTTCTTTCAAATGTTCGTTTTTAATTTTCGTAAGCAGGAAAGAAATATAGATGTTGAGTTAAGAATAATATTCTTAATAGTTTCTAAAAATCTGTGAGCGTCTTTATTCTGGGGGACAGAGACATTTTGGCTCCACCCTGGGAGCGTTAATTAAACAAATGTTTATACTGACAGTCAGTCAGTTAAGTGCCATACGTGATACACGCTTTGGGCGATCATGTCTCGAAAGAAACATGACTGACTGGGCAGAAGATTGTCCCACAGTAGGTTGCCATTGCTTTCCGCGGTAGACTGGTTGCCGACCAAGGCTATAGAACCCAATCTGTCCTGCTATTTAACCCATAACTGGAAGGAATAGACGGATTAATACCTTTCCCAAGGTTATTTGCGCGTAAGTGGATTACAACTGGAATTCGAACTCCGCTCCCCGGCTTCTCGTTCCGAGCCGATATCCACTGTACCACAACGCACATCCGTAGTCAGTCTAAATTCCATTTGTCAGATTTTGCTTTGTTGATTTCGAGATGTCACCATCTTTTGTTTAATTACACATTTCGACTTAAATCAGGCACCATGCATAAGACCAAGGAGTTCAATAATGTCATTGTAGGTTATTCTAAGTAACTTGTGAATCTTCAGTGGCAGATTTTTGGGTTTTAAAAGGGATCAGATTTTCTTTTTCTATATTTGATGGGACACGTTTCATTTTGAGACATTTAATGGATCGCGAGCGAGTAAAGCAATAAAAGTTAATCGCCCAATTAAAGTTTTAATCGACTGAGTCGATCGGGCGAGTGAAATCTCAAAAGCTGTAATAGCTCATTTAAATATTATATATTATATTTTCTATCTATAGACCTTTCATTCAAGATGGCTACGATTAAACATTTAAATATATTTATCTTGCATTCAAACAAGACTTTTTTGGGATGTAGTTTGTGTGAGAACTTTCCAAAAAACGTATATGTTGTACGAATCCAAGAAAAATATTTTTACAAAATGCTTAATCGCATTTCCTTGTCTGTCATCTCTAATGAAATCTGAATAAATAAGTGATTACTGCCCAAATCCATTATATATATATGTGTGTGTGTGTGTGTGTGTGTGTCTGTGTCTGTGTCTATCTAAAACAAGAGATAAGAAGAAAACTATTTAGTTTTAACTGATGTGTTTCGTTCATTGACAAGTATGCAAAAGGACGAAATAAAATATCTGATATTTTTCAGTTGACCTAATGAATATGTATGAGCGTTTTGTAAATTTTTAGTAACAAGTAACATTTTTTTTTTTTTTTTGCTTGTAGAACCTTTATTTCAAATCCAGGTGAAGAGGCTCAATTCCTTGTTCCCTGTTTAGGATGTGGTTTCCGGCTTTCTCTTTTTCAATCTTTTCTTTCTTATGTAGCCCCCTGCACATCAGTGGCGTTACCGCCTTGCTCGGAGTGATATAATTAAAAAAAATTATCTTTTTTTTTTTTTTTTTTTTTTTTTTTTTTTAGTGACTTGAGAAATCCGTTCGTGTCCGAAACGCGTCGACTGAAGCTAAATACAGTTTTCCTTTCTGCAGTCATACTGTTTCTCTCTACTGATTATAACTGGGAAAATTTTCACACACACATATATAAATTCTAAATAAATTATATATATATATATATATATATATATATATATATATATATATATAACATAAATATGTTATAATATCACTAAAAAAAGTAGCTATTTTGTTTCTACACTACACGTGTCTTATTACATGATAGTACTGATTTTGTTGACCATGTCCACCATAGTTTATGAATATAGACTACAGCGCAGTACGTAATCTGTTCAATGAAACAACGTGGTGTACTGTAAAATGAGTCAGTCTATTGCTGGCTCACTATTATACAAAACGACCAAAAAAAAAAACATTAACATATTTAAAGTTGAAGAGTTTTAAATGTTAAAAACTAGCCAAACCCCATCAATCAGACTATCAATCCATTATGTAACAATGTCTTCCTGATTGAGGAGGTTTGGCTAGCTTTGAACCTTTTAAAACTCTTTAACTTGAAATCAGCACCACAACTTGATAAGACACTAGTAGTATCGAAACAAAATAGCTACGTTTGAAGTGATATTATAACATATTTGTGATAAATTCTAAATAAATATCATACGCTCTACTTTGTATTGAGCATTTTTTTTAAATTAGTGATCTTTTTGGCTACGGAATTTTATTCCAGCCATACCTAGCCTATACTTGGAGATTTATATACTGGTAGTATAGCCCGGCGTTGCCCGGGTGTAATGAAATCTTTAAAATTAATCCATGGTCCTGGAGCTCAGACTCGGCCTAAAGAATATTTGTGTGAAGTTTGGTGAGAATCGGATAAAAATTGTGGAGTTTTATAAAGAACATACAGACAGATAAACAGACACACACAAACATTTTGCCTTTATATATATATATATATAATCGAATTTCTGCACTATTGTAAGAACTGCAACCTTGAAACTTCTGAATATCGTTTCTTATGTCTTTGTCTATGAGTGTATCAAATTTGATTAAAATTGGACCACTCCTTCTATTACCCGATTTTCTATATTTATCGGGGGTACCTCGACACACAACCTAGCTAAGAACACTCGCAGACGCTTATAGTACAATTGTGTAAATTTTCAAGAAAATCGGTTCAGCCGTTTTGGAGTCTATAAATACCGGATATACACACACACAAACAAAGTTCCATTTATAAATAAGTTATATATATATATATATATATATATATATATATATATATAACAGACAATCGTTTTTGGCTTTAATTTCAGGTGAAATAATTTGTCCAACATTTGTATATTTTTTATTATGAGGGTTCTAAGCTTTCGACTCAATTGAGCCATCTTCAGAGAGGTTGAAGGGATGTTAACATAAAAACATCTGTCATCAAAGTTGATAGTATTTTGTGTTGACATAAAACATTGCTATACGACGATAACCGTAACTGAATAGCAGACGCAGGTTGTAAATTAGTAATGCGGTTCTATGACCTCACGCTGTGTGAGAGACCGAAATGTTAACAAAACAACCATATGTCTAAATGTAATATCTTGTGAATAGTTTGAAATGTGATTTTATGACGTGTGGGTTGCTTTGCTTTAATGTAGATGGCCTCCAATATCTGAAGGATTTTTTTGCTGTGTGTATATGTGAGTATTATTGTGTTATTGACTAAAATCTATCTAAAATTACCTACAGATTTTAGTCGATAAAAAAATAATAACTGAAGAGGTGATGTGGTTGCAGAAATTGTCTGATCGCCATTATTTGTTTCTTCTTCTTCTATGGAATGAAGCAAAGTTCTGTTGCTAATATAGTCTTCCAGCAGCTACAACCTTGACCCAAAGCAGCACTACTTACTCAAGCGCTGATGTAAACCTCTGTGCTGAGTCTGAAACCAAGTGTGAAAATGAGTAGAGGCATAATGTCGCCATCACTTGCGATCACTCCAAACACCTTCGTAATCATCATTTGACTCATACAACTCCAAATCCCTTGCACTGTTCTCAGATTGGCATGCACTGTGAAATGCTCGTATTTGATCTCCCGACGCGAATGGCAAGCATTACAGAATGGCGTTTCTAAATTTTTGATGGAGTGAATTACATCATGGCGCTTTTTTCCAACTCCTCGAAAACGGTGCCCAATTGACTCTACTACACTGTCAGTCAGTCAGTTAAGTGCCATACGTGATACACGCTTGGGCGATCATGTCTCGAAAGAGACGTGACTGACTGGCCAGAAGATTATCCCGCAGTAGGTTGCCATTGCTTTCTGCGGTAGACTGGTTGCCGACCACGGCTATAGAACCCAGTCTGTCCTGTTATATAACCCATAACTGGAAGGAAGTGACGGATTAATACCTTTCCCAAGGGTATTTGCGCGTAAGTGAATACAATGGATTCAACTGGAATTCGAACCCGACTCCCCGGTTTCTCGTTCCGAGCCGATATCCACTGTACCACAACGCACGTACGGTTGCCAAAATGAAAATAAACACGTATGCGCAAAATTAAAAGTATAAAATGGCGACAATTTCACAATAGTAGTTTTTATATAAAATCTACAGATTCAGTTAATAGACTTTGATAATGGCTATAAAAGAGTCGAAAGCGCTCTGATGTTGTTGTGGCCTGTTAGGGTCAAGAAGAAAGACACGAAAGGAAAAGAAGATAGGTTGAACCAGTGTATTGGAATAACAGAACATATGTACAAAAGAAGAGTGTTATTAGTCCGCAGAGAGAAGTGTCCGTCCGAACAATCAAGTTACACTGCATCTCGACTGCTTCCCCTTAGGAAGTCACGCAGATTAGTATTTATCGTGATTTTCTAAGCGTGACTTAAGTGTGGCACAAGGCCGAAAGTATGGAACACCCAGTGAGGATTAAACTCACTTTTCAACTGTAATGATTCTAGCGAGACAAGCTTGCTAACTATTACACCACCACGAAGTGCCCCAGGTTATTATTTATGAAGGAGGAACAGTTCATTCCAATGAAGATAAGGTACCATAACAGATATATAGAATACTTGGACAGTTTTTATGTCCAGAAAAAACAACTTATACGCACACACACACACAAAAAAAAAAATGGGCAGACCTGAAGGAGACTACCACCACCTTTAAATTTGTTGTTTTTCATCTTTTGTTTTTACTTTTTTTCAGCGCAGTCTTATCGATTATTACACAAACTTTCCGATTATCAAAACAATTTTTAAAAATTTCAATATTTAAACAATTTTAGGGGTGGGGAGCTCAGTTTCTCATACAACGTTATAGTAAATCGATCCTCCATTTTGGAACCACTAGTGTTGGGGTTTCTTTGTTTTGTTTTGTTTTTTGGGACGAGTTGTTGCTATTGTTTTTTCGTTTTTTTTTGTTTTTTTTTTCAAGTTTTCTTCTGTTCTTATGATAGCATCTTCCTTGGAAACTCCAAGAATGGCTTTATTAAAAAATTTCGCAAAGGATTCAGTAGTTGAATACGCGCAAGCTAAAAAGTTAATTGCACAAGAGCGATTTACTATAAGGTGCATGAAAAACTTGCCCCCCCCCCCCGCGCCCACTAAAATGGTTTAAATGTTAAAATTTTTACAGTTTTTTCTTTTTTTTGTCAATGTGAAAGTTTAGAGTTTAATCGATAAGATTGCACTTAAAAAAGTAAAAAAAAAAAAAATAATCAAATGTGGTGGTAGCCTCCTTCAGGTCCGCCAAAAAATGTATTAAACGCTTAATCACAGTATCTTGTCAGTTGCTTTTAATAAAACTTGTTTAAAAGAGGGATTGATGCCCAAATATACAATATATATATTTATGTGTGTGTGTGTGTGTGTTTTTATTATACACAAATGAAAAAAAGAAAGAAAGAAAGGATAAACAAAGAATAATTTGAAGGTAAAAAAGAACCTGCAATAAAATATGGAGGAAAGAGCCCCCCTCCCCCCCCAAAAAAAAGAGAGTAAAAAAATTAAAATGAAATAATGCATTAAAAACAAGGAGAAAAATAATATGGCCCCAAAATGGACGAATTTAATATAGAAACAAAATGAAAGCGTAAAACTGAAGAAATAACAAACACAGACGGCGTCAAAGAAAGGAATTTATTCCCAGAAAATTACGAAAAGAAGATATGTTGAAAGTTTAATTGGAGTAGATAGACTAAATTATCGCCCGGTTCACACTCCACCCACGTCTATTGAACAGGTGTAGAGGCTCATCCCTTGTTCCCTGTTTAGGTTGTGGTTTCCGGTTTTCTCTTTCCAATCTTTTACTCTTTTCCATTCTTTTACTTTTTTTTTTGTTTTCTCAATTAGAATAGATAGACTAAACTATCGCCCGGTTCACACTCCACCCACGTTTGTTGAACAGTTGTAGAGGCTCATCCCTTGTTCCCTCTTTAGGATGTGGTTTCCGGTTTTTCTCTTTTCCAACCTTACTCTTACGTAGCCCCCTGCGCATCAGTGGCGTTACCTCCTTGCTTGGGGTGATATAATTTTTTAAAAAAATGTCAACATGAAATTATGTTGTTTTTATTTTTTATTTTTTTCTCTTCTTAATCTGTCTTTGTTTTGATTGATAAGTAACGCCTTTTTAAAAACCCACTTTTCGCTTTGAAAGAAGCCGGCCAACTTCTTGAAATATACCTTGGGTTCAGGCTACTCACAATTATCTTCGTATTCGAAGACATAGGCTCACATAAGTTTACATCTACCCTTTGCCTCACATTGTTATCTACTGCTGGAAAACAACAATCGTTTTGAAGAATAAAGACGAAAAACGAGTATATATAAAAAAAAATATAAACGTATATTTTTATTCTTCGTTGCTGACGGTGAAGTGGTAGGCAGAGGGAATCACTCACATACAAGTGAGTTGTCGGGAGTGGTTGACTTGTGAGTATTTTTTTCTCTTCTCCTCTCTTCTCTGCGGTCTCTCGATCTTCTGCGGGTGTTCTCTCCTTGGCCAGAGAAAAAAACCGATCTTATATAAGCTGAAATTTCCATGTATTTTTGCCTTCTCAAGTTTTCATGTGTAATCTATGGCTACGCACATCTGTAAATCATTTTCGTCGACTATTGTCTTTGAAGCCGGCTGCCTTTGATGTAATTACACTTCTGTTTGTCCTGTTTATAGTATCAGTCTTCAACGTCGACTACACTTCTGTCAATTTTGCTTTTGATGTCAATCATGTTTCTGTCGAGTCACGGAAATATATTACATTTTCTTTTATAAATCAAAACTTTAATGTATTTTTTATGTACAGCCACTACTACATATTCATAGGAACGCAGTATTACATATTTGTTACCTTCATGCATGTATTTCAGGCTTATATAGTAATACCTTCAAAGAGGCGTATCCATCAACAACCACATATGTATGGACACCACACATATGCACAGAAACAAATTCAGTTTGCGTACTTCAGTCAGTCATTTAAGTGCCATACTTTATACACACTTTGGGCGATCATGTCTCGAAAGAGACATGACGGACTGGGTAGAATATTATCCCGCAGTAGGTTGCCATTGCCTTCTGCGGTAGAGTGATTGCCAGCCAAGGCTATAGAACCCAATCTGTTTTATTATTTAACCCATAACTTGAGCGAAGAGACAGATTAATACCTTTCCCAAAGGTATTTGTGCGAAAGTGAATGTAAGGAATTCAACTAGAATTCGAACCCGGCTCCCCGATTTGTCGTTCCGAATCAGTATCCAATGCACCACAACGCAGATAGAAGTTTTAGCGCAAAAGATTTTTCCTCACATGGAACGAAGGTGTCTGCTTCTTTTCTTTGATGAATAATTGTCTTTAGCAGTTACCGTTTGCAACCGTTTGGTGTAAGACTACAATTTCCCCATTTTTATTTATCCCGAAAAATAAAATTACTTTAGTCTTTGAGAAGTAAATCTTACAGAATTATGACCCTACCCCTCCACATCATAAATGTATTTTCTACTTTTACTTACCAGAAACAAATGAATTCATTTCTTTACGTTACTAATTGCTCACCACTACTTTCAATAACAATAAAGATAGGCGAACATTAACAATGAAAAAATAAATAAATTTTACGTTAATAAAAAAAAATATGTGGTGAATATTAGTCAGCATATATTTACACAAATTTACTTGGCAAGTTACTCGCTGCTTCCCTCTGCCCTTTTTGCTTTTAGTATGTCGCGTGAGTATTAAATTTTTTAAGCCTTCTTTTGTCTTTTTTTTTTTTTTTTTTTTTTTAGAAATTTCAAATATCTCGGTCTGATACTAAATATAAGTGTTCTTTTTCTTATTTCTATATATTTCGACTTTTACTAAATGAGTAATGAAATAAAATTATGCATTTGCGAACCTAAGGTTAATTTTTGCACGAGATTGAAAGTAGAGTACAGGAGGTATTGATCGAATTAACTCCTCAGTAATCCATCAGGCTAATTCTCTAAACATGATCTCACACCATAACACGCCTTGTTGAAATTCACTAAGCTTAGCATAGTTTGACAAAAGTCCGTAAGGCTAGCCATTGATCACTGAATTAAACCCTAAACCAGACTAGCTCGTTAACCATTACTTAGGTTTAATTATTTATGAAAAGTACCATGATTTGACAAAAGGCTACAAGTTAGTGGCCACTGAAGACTGAACATAGTATTTAGTCATAATGATCAAGCAGAATAGCTCGTAATATATTTCTGTGAACCTACACAAATATGATTGCCCTCAAAAGTAGGACCGACAAAAGGCAGCCGGCTTCAAAGGCAAGTAGCCGCCGAAAATGATTGGCAGATGGGTCTGGCCATAAATGACACAATTAAGCGAAAACCCGAAAAGGCAAAAATGCGTTAAAATTTCAACTTATATCAGTTCATCCGAAATCAAAACATCGAGAAATCGCAGAGAAGAGAGACAACTCCAGCAAGTCAACGACTTCCGACAGCCCCTTCGTATGTGCGTGATTCTCTCTGGCTAACGCTACACACAACCGTCACCAATGAAGAATAAAAATATAAGTTCACATCTTTTTTATATGTTCATTGTTTGTCGTTGGCAGTTAAAAATTACGCTACCTAAAGGCACACTTATTATTTGCTAAGTATAGTTTGGTACAAGCTCGCAACTGCGGAGCATCGTTGGAGATTCGAAGTTTCTAATCATCAACAATAGTCAACCAGATGTGCTCTTTAATAGCAAATATCTGCTGAGCTTATAACATTTTGTGTTAACCTTTATCTTCCCCTCCCATCCATATAAACTATCTCTTAACGTAACCCTCTGTCTCGGGTGGCTTCGTTAAAAGATAATAAGAGCTTAGTAATCACTTTGATGGTGATGACTTTTTAAAGTGTAGGGGCGAAAAATCAAATATCTGAGTAAATTCTACAGTTTAGACTTCCAGTTTTATTCATCGGAAAATAACTTCTTTCGGCCGTGAGTAATTAATACAGAAACATTAGATCAGTCAATATATAATGTATTTGTCTATTCTTCTGAAATGAGGTCTTTCCATTATTTATATTGTTTAGACTGTTGTCCTTATCTTTGTCATATTCACGACGTTTCGGCCGTTGTACGGTCTTACGTTCTTCAGGTGACTGGAATTTTGAACCGAACCCTTTACTTCGATCTCACATTTTACACACACACACACACACACACACACACACACACACAATTTCTGCTACCACATCACTTCATATATCTGGCCCCCCAACTCCCCAGATTGCAACCTCCTTCATTATTTTGTGTGGGGGCGCAGTTGAACGAGAGACTAGCAAAACTCATTGTAGCACGAATGCTGAACTAAAGGTAGAGAATTAAAACAGCATTCACCAACTTTAACAATGAGAGTTGCAGGAGATTCCAAATTCTTCTCGGGGCCGTAGTTAAAGCCAATCGCCATTATTGAAAAAAATGTACTCTTTAGTATTTCAAGATATTTTTATGCGGTTTTCGTAAATGTATCTGTTAGACTGAGGTGTTAGTCTTATTTTCATTTCTTGGTTATTTAGATGACAATTTATCCATCGCATTCTGTACACATACATACATACATACATACATACATACATACACACGCACACACATGTTTATACATACATATATATTCTGTTTATATGTCTGTGTGTGTGTATATATATATATATATACGTGCATATAAACATACATATGTATGAGGTTAAGTCAAAAATTATGTATACTTTCGCCATTAGAGAGAAATGGTGCTATTTCAAAAACTGACCAAAATGTTAATGGAAAGGTTTTTGTAGATGTGATCATTTTGTCACGACAATAGCTACAGGGAGCGAAGTGTTAATGGTGACAGTAGCAGCTGAAGAACAGACGGACAATGGCAAAGATAGAGAAAGACGTGTAGTTCTGGTGGGCCATTGCTGATATAAATAAGTACTCCATGTTCAGTTTGAATTGAAAAGATGGATTATGGTAGTTAGAATTCTTTGTCTCCGGCCTGCCATCTCCGAGTGGATAAGATCCCTAGAAAAAAAATGCAAGGCGTGTAAAACAGTAAATGGCTTTGTTCCTTTTATTTTTCTTCTTCTTCTTTACTGCTGTGAAAAGTCAGTTTTTGCGATTGTCTACAACTTAAGCGTTCTTTTTTACTGAATTCGGTATTCGTATGACTTTTTCATATCTATCTATCTATCTATCTATCTCTCTTTCTTTCTCTCTCTCTCTCTCTCTCTCTCTTGTCCTTGATTTTTTTCCCCCGAAGATTAGAAAATAACACTATCATGCGTTTATACTATATAAAAAGATTGGTATTTTTATTCACTAGCATGGGTATTGTCCGGCATTTTTGTATAACTTAAAGTAGGTCATGTATTTTTCTCGTTTTATTTAAGACGGACTTTTGGGTTTAAGAAGGTTAATGCACTATCATTGACGTATTTATTTTCCTTCATTATTATTACTTATTATTTGTCATTTTTCATCATATTTCGATTTCTGCTTTGGTCTCACTACCAACCAAGTCTGCGGGGAGACCTAAGGCAGGTCGTGGCGTGTTGTTATGACTCCATTTCATGTTTTTCTATCTTCCCTATCATCCCTAGCATTACATAGATAAAGTTATCCTTAGTGTGTGGGCTGTACTTAATAAGACCATTTTTTGTATATCTCTTAAGCTGGGGTTTCCAGGGATTCTTTCAATGTGTTGTTTTGTTCCATTTTTTATCATTCCAAGTGCACCTACTATCACTGGTACAACTCTTGTTTTCAATTTCCACATTTTTTCTATTTCAATTTCCAGGTCTTTATATTTTGACAGTTTTTCAAATTCCTTGATTGCTATGTTACAATCCGCTGGACAAGCCATATCAATTAATAGACAAGTTTTCTCCTTCTGGTTTTGACAATCATGTCTGGCCTGTTTGCTTCAATTTTTCTGTCTGTGTAGATGGTGTAATCCCATAGAATGGTTATTATCATTATTATTATCATCATTATTATTATTATGTCATTTTTCATCATATTTCGATTTCTGCATTGGTCTCACTACCAACCAAGTCTGCGGGGAGACCTAAGGCAGGTAGTGGCGTGTTGTTATGACTCCATTTCATGTTTTTCTATCTTCCCTATCATCCCCAGCATTACATAGATAACGTTTTCCTTAGTGTGTGGGCTGTACTTAATAAGACAATTTTTTGTATATCTCTTAAGCTGGGGTTTCCAGGGATTCTTTCAATGTGTTGTTTTGTTCCATTTTTTATCATTCCAAGTGCACCTACTATCACTGGCACAACTCTTGTTTTCAATTTCCACATTTTTTCTATTTCAATTATTATTATTATTATTATTATTATTATTATGTGGCTAGTGTGCCTTCAGAACGTGGGCAGTCATGGGCTCTCCACAATTTCATCTCCTTTGTAGCTTTTAGTAAACTTTGTCTTTTTGCTTTCTGGTTGATTTATTTTCTACAGATTGATAAGCCCTTTGTAGGTTATTCAAAGCCGAAAAATATTTTCAGATTGTAGGGACGTTTGGAGAGATAATAAAGTTTTAGTGATACTGGAAAGAGACGACGTGGAATCATACTTTTCTCAAGGAATTTTATGCCAACCGTACGTTCACATATACAATACCTGGTGTTCCCAAGCAGCCACCCATCTAAGTATTGACCAAGCTCAATGTTGCTTAACTTCGGTGACCATACAGGGATGGCGTTTCAACGTGAAATGACAAAGTCTTTTTGCTATCTCTTCTGGTTCCGCCAACCATTTACCAGTTCGTTACGCGCTGCTTTCGTCTATCTCACTTGCCTTTAATATGCTTTTGAGTATCAAAGTTTCCAAGCTCTATTTCCTCTTTATGTATCCGAGACATTTCATTTGTCTCTTTTTGTTTCTGTGTATCGTTTTGTATTTGATTTCTCTAAATGTTCGTCGCTGCTCACATGTTCAGTCCTTGATATTCTCAGAGGCCTTTTTTTGAACCAAGTTTTTGCTGATTCAGTTCACTTTTTCATCTCTGGTTAGGTTATTCAGTCAATTATACGTCATAAACTCTTCGGCGATCATGTCTTAAAAGAGACATAACTGACTGGACAGAAGATTTTCTCACAGTAGGTTACCATTACTTTCTGCTGTAGATTGGCTGACAATCAAGACTATGGAACCCAATCTGTTCTGTTATTTAATTTATAGCTGGACGGAAGAAACGGATTAGTACCTTTCTCAAGGGTATTTGTTCGCAAGTCAATGTAATTTAATTCAACAGGAATTCGAAATCAGCTCTTCCAAATTCTCGTTCGGAGCCGATATCTACTGCACCACAATACACATCCACTACAACGGATTATATATATATATATATATATATATATATATATATATATATAAGGCAATCTGTGAGTCTGTGTGTGACTATGTACGCCCACATTTTTTAAACTACGTTATTCAAACTTTCTAGACCACATATATACAGGGAAGTCATGTCGACACATACTTTTTGAGTTTAAGTTCAGCAAATTTTCCCTTTCGCACTTTTTGGCCAATGGAGCCGATTGTTTACATTTGCTCCATAAAACATCTAAGACGGTTTCTAAATGACGTCACAGAAATCAAATCACACGTGTCAAACGTGACTAAAATATTTTTTATTAAAAACAATGAGCCTTTATATTTAATTTTTATTCCGACGTTTTAAAAACTCATTTAGTCAACAAAAAATGTGAATATTTTCCCTGTAATTTTGAAACAAAAGAAATATTTTTAAAGAAAAGTGTTTTTTCAAACAAAAATAAAATATGTAAAAAAAAAAAAACTTTTTTTTTTCGCTAAATATTTAATGCAGGAAATCAACTGTCTGTAATTTGTGTGGCATTAATGTAACTTTTTCCCTTAAAACTTAATGTCTACATTTTTAAATATTCTTCGAAAATTTCTGAACTGAGAGCGTAATAGTTTTTATATTTCAAATTTCAGTAAAACAAAATAAATAATTTTTATTTTTATGTTAAATTCATTTAGTCAACAAAAAATTTAAGTATCTTCCCCCCCGTAATTTTGAAACAAAAACAAACGCAATGTTGTTTACAATGTCACACAAAACATCAAATCACGTGTACGCAAAACAAAAGAAAATAGATTTTTGATGGAATTTTTAAACAATTTTTCAACAACAATTATTTTATATAATTATTTTTTTATATAACCGAGTTTTAAAGGAATTTATACATATAATATTATAAACATTATAATTACTGAAGGGAAGCCGGCTTCAAATGCGGTTTACTGGAAAACGACAATCGACGGGACTCTGCAATGGTGGAAGGTATCTTGCATCTTCTCCTACTACTTAAATGTTTTCAGTTGCACGGGCAACGTCGGACTTTGATGCTAGTATTACACAAAATTAAGTACCTTTTTCTTTTTTTCTGATTGAAATTTTCCTATATCTTAATAATTTGTTTAGCTTTTGGAAAACATTTTCCCTATCTCCTACACTTTTAAATTTCCTTTCCATTTTCTGCACACTGTTAAAACACTTTACGGGGGTAACTATGTAGATTGTGATTGTTGTTTGGAATGGAAGTAAATTGTTTGTGACGCCGGTCCTGTTACTTTTACACAGATCTTATATAAGCACAAAGAATGTATCACTTCAACTGAGCAGGTTCATGACGATTTCGAAGTTTCGTGAGGACACCGTTATGATGTTCTCACTCGTCAGGAATGACTTGACGATAAAGAATCTTCTTGCAAAAATTCGTTCTATCAGTACAACCACTGAAATTTAATAACCTTGGTGCTAAACATTATCACAAGTCAACACTATATATATATATATATATATATATATATATATAGTGATGGCTTATCGGTTTCAGTTGACATCTATTTACAGGGGTGAACTTGTGGGTGAGTTTGGAGTCCAATTCGAGAATGGCAATGGAAATAGGGAAACTGGCCTGGAGATTTAGGTTTTTCTATTACTGCTTACTTTTTTTGCACGGGCCTTTATGCTGTTATGTCCGTTGTTATCAAATTTGTCTGTTGGTTCGCGCGCCGTAAGATGCCTTCCAATTCGATCCTGTGTACAGTTTTCAAACAAGCTTGGGGATATTCCACTGTGGACAACGTTGGCCTTGATGTAGACTTTTAAATTTTCAGGGGTCTACTATGCTCTCTCTTTCCTTTAAAGACCTCGCCATAAAGTAGTTGCATCAGGATTCTCTCATTGTCCATCCAGATGACATGCCCCATCCTTCTGAGTTTTCATTGTCATGGTTTTGATGATTTTAGATTCTGCTGTCAGGAAAGACACGGCTAGGAACTATTAAGGGCGACAAAGTTTGATAGTAAAATGAAAAATTCAAGGTTTGTGATCCTATCCTTATGTCCAGGGTAGAGCGCAAAATTTTGCATGTGAAAGTGATCTGAATGATTGATGAGCTTTCTATACAAGGTCCTGGTCTCACATGCATAAAGAACCACCGTCTTGTTGACCTTTAGCTTGGTAGACTGGATGTTGCGTTGATTCATCACACAAGTTCACAGTCAGAGATCAACGCCAGGATCTGCAATACGAACTAATCCCTGGGCAGAATATGGCACTTCCGAGGTATTTGGATTTCTCCATGGTCTTCAGTCTTGTTCCATTTATAAAGATGGATAGAAGGCGCTGTTTTCCCGAGACTGATGGTATGGCCGAACAGGTGGGACACTTCAACAAACTTGTTGAAAAGAGTTAAAGAGCAGATTCCGTGTATGCCATAAGAGCACAGTCAGAATCTCGGGGATCAATTTCTCGATCGTCTTGGTTTTTGCACAGAGGTGTCGGAGGTCAATATCTATATTGATGTACACCCCCATCCTCTATGTCTCTGGGAAGGTGGTTGAGAACACAGGCGAAGAAGAGGTTGAACAACACTGTGGTGAGGGTAAATTCTTACTTCACGCCATTAGAAATTTCAAAGGGCTCAGATGCCTCTCCTCCAAAGTACCAGACCGGTTCTGCTGTCGGGAAAGGCACGGTTAGAAATTGTTTGGGACAGCGAAGTTTGATTGTAAAAAGAAAAATTCACTTGAAATGTTCTTTTTATTTCTTGTTGGGAAATAACACAGGCGTGTCCGAAAATTCCGACTTTTAACATCTTTTCTCATCTGGATTCTATTTTGTCTAAACTAAACACCTAATGATGTGCAACATTTTTTCTGTATTTGTATATACTGAGATGAGCTAGTCATTACACTATTGATATTATTCGGACTGTACTTATCTTTACTGTCTTGTTTACGACCTTTCGGCCGTTGTACGTTCCTATCTTCATCAGATGCTAGGAATTTCTAATCGAACGTTTTATTATTATTAATATTCATTATTTGTCTATACTAATGAGATGAGGTAGTAATTACACTATTTACATTATTCGGACTATCCTTATCTTTACTGTCTTGTTTACGACGCTTCGGTCGTTCTACGCTCCCGCCTTCTTCAGGTGCTAGGAATTTCGTACCGAACCCTTTATTGTGATCACTGGAGTATATTATTCTCATTCCATGTGCGATGCCACTTCTGGTATCCATGTAGTTATTTCCCCTTTAACTTAACTATTCCAAATCATTTGTTCACCACTGCCATAGCCTGGAATCACAGCTCTTTGGGTCAAGTCACTACCCAACGTTTATATCCACTGAGCCATGTCTCCTTGAAAACATCAGCATGTTAATTTCTGGGACTTAGGAACCTCAGTAACCATTTTTACCAGAATTCCTATTGCAAACATTGAAGCTAATGATTTTCTCTGGCACTCAGTATTACTGGTTTTCATATTGTATTCATTTCTGTGCTTGGCCGGCTTAGGAAATTTTTTAGCCTGGTATATGCACTGATTTTTTAAGTTTAAATATCCACTGGGTACTCTGTCCTTGAGTACATCAATGTGTCAATTTTGGAACATATAAACCTAATGTCTCAGTCATCATTTTTATCGGGGCTCATATTGCAATCTTTAAAGCTAATGATTTTTTCTAGCACTCAGTATTACTGGTTCCCATATAGTGTTTATCTCTATGCTTGGTCGGCTTATGAAATTCTGTTAGCTTAACATATGTGCTGATACTTTAAGTTTACGTAGTTTCTAGTGGTGTTCTCTAACAATTATTTCAACTTCATTCCATGGGGGTAGTGTTCCCCTTTTTCCCTCCATATTTTTCTGTTAGTCAAATTCGAGTTGTTTTCCAGTTAGTTCATAAAAAGTTTAATGCTGTATTTTGCACCCCCGCTTATTTTCACTTGTTTCCAAAATTAGCTTTTGATTAGTCAATGTACAGCTATTTTTGGGACGAATGGAGTAACGGAAATCACAGAATTTTAGATATAGATTGCAGTAAAACACAATTTTATTTTTAATCGTATCACCCCGAGCAAGGCGGTAACGCCACTAATGTGCAGGGAGCTACGTAATAGTGAAAAGATTGGAAAAGAGAAAGCCGGAAACCACATCCTAAACAGGGAACAAGGGATGAGCCTCTTAACCTGTTCAATAGACGTGTGTAGAGTGTGAACCGGGCGACAGATAGATCTATCTACTTCAATTAAGATAGATCTATCTACTTCAATTAAGATAGATCTATCTACTTCAATTAAGATAGATCTATCTACTCCAATTGTCTTTTCGTAGGGAGCATCCACACCCCAAGGATATCCGTATAGCATAACTGTCATCGGCCCGAAAAGTGAAATCGATTTCAAATTCCGGGGCATCAGCTGCGCTAATTTCTCTATTAATACTCTTAGGAACAAGCAAAGAATTTGCAACGAATATCTAATCTAAACTTATTTATAAATGGAACTTTGTCTGTGTGTGTGTCCGTTACCTATTTACACAGTTATACTATAAGCGTCTGCGAGTGTTCTGAGCTAGGTTTTGTGTCGAGATACCCCCGATTAATATCGAAAATCGATAATCAAAAAAATCTGGTTATAGAAGGAGTGGTCCAATTTTAATCAAATTTGATACACTCATAGACGAAGACATAAGAAACGACATTCAGAAGTTTCAAGGTTGCAGTTCTTACAATAGTGCAGCAAATCGATAATATATATATATATATATATATATATATATATATATAAAAGGCAAAATGTGTGTGTGTGTGTGTGTGTGTGTGTGTGTGTGTGTCTGTTTATCTGCCTGTGTGTCTGTATTTTTTTCAGCCCTTTTATTTTAGTTTTTGCTTCGGGTTTGGCTCTAAGTAGGTATAATTGTAGTTCTTAGTCTCAGCCATGATACCATTTACTCAGAGGACTAATTTAGCCTTCAAAATCCAGTTGACGACGAAAAAAACTTATTTGATATCGATACCGCGAAATCAAAATTTGTACTTACATCTTTTTTCTTTCAGTCTACGGTTTCGCTTTAACTGGAAACAACTATTGCTTTTTAGTCATTCGTGCCTAAGTCCAAAGGACCCTAGATTAGTTTTAAAGCTTTCATTACACCCGAGCAACGCCGAGGTATACTACTACTAGTATATATATATATATATATATATATATATATATATATATATAAGGTGCGATTGGTAAATTATCGCAATTATTTGATTATTTTAAATATTCTTTAGGCTGAGTCTGAGCTCCAGGATCATGGATTAGTTTTAAAGCTTTCATTACACCCGAGCAACGCCGAGCTATACTGCTAGTAACAATTATAAATTCTTAAAAAGATTGACTAAGAAGGCTGCAACAACAATGGAGATAAACACTAAATACGGAAATTTTTTTATTTCTTTTTAGTTTAGTATTAGTTTCTTTTTTGCCCTTCCACAAAAACTATAACCGTAAGAAGATTAAATGTTTCAAGACTTTTGTCTGTGTTGTTTCTAAAGAATATTTTTGAAGTACACAAGTGTCTTTCTGGTCGATTCTTCAGGCAGCGAAGACATGTTTGAATCGCTAACCAAAAATCTTTTAATTCATCTTGGGCAATCGTTTTTTGTTTTTTTCTGGTCTGAATAAGGATTTTCTACGGCAACATCAAGAAAATTAATCCCTTTCACAATCGAGAAACAAGACTTGAATAATTAATATATTCTTAACGATAGATTATCGAATTGTGTACAGACAAAAACTGAAACCGACCACGTGATAGGATTTTACTTTGTTGACGATATTAGACAATTGTGTATGCAACCGTAGAGAGCTGGT
This sequence comes from Ascarosepion bandense, assembly GCA_037127315.1. Taxonomy (NCBI): domain Eukaryota; kingdom Metazoa; phylum Mollusca; class Cephalopoda; order Sepiida; family Sepiidae; genus Ascarosepion; species Ascarosepion bandense. Next base: position 4,085,911 of record JBBBDQ010000244.1, read on the forward strand.
TAATATTTAATTCGACCTTGTGCCAGACATAAACAAACTCGCTACAGCTTATAAGTTTCATTTTTATCAGAAGGTTGGTTGTCGTCAGGTTGGAATGTGTGGATTAGTGTGGAATAGTGTAAGAATAAAAAATATACATTTTTCATGTTCAAATAGAAATTTATTGAAAGGCAAGAATAACAAGAATAGGTAGCATTAAATGTTCTATGAGAAAGTTAAGGGTATCAAGAGTTCGTACAAATGTTCGTAGTAGTAATTTGTTGAAAGAGTATATGCGTATATATGTATGTATGCATGCATGTATGTATGTAAGTATTCAGTAAGAATGTCTTTAGATGGAGAAGAAGTAAAATGAATCAGCACGAGAGAAGGAAAATGAAAGAGGACGAATGTCCTAGTTGATTTGAAACTTCTGTCGTTCCGTTTTAGCAATGTCTTTCGCTGCTCCCAGATGGAAAAGAAGAAGTAAAATGAATCAGCACGAGAGAAGGAAAGTGAAAGAGGACGAATTTCCTAGTTGATTTGAAGCTTCTGTCGTTCCATTTTAGCAATGTCTTTCGCTGCTCCCAGATGGAAAAGAAGAAGTAAAATGAATCAGCACGAGAGAAGGAAAATGAAAGAGGACGAATTTCCTAGTTGATTTGAAACTTCTGTCGTTCCATTTTAGCAATGTCTTTCGCTGCTCCCATCTTAGTGACTGACGCTGATCGAAGTCTTTTTATTGTAATCTAGATTTTTTTCGCACTGACTCGCGAAGTCCTTTTTGGTCTTGCAAGTCGTTTCCATTAGTCAGAAAATCAGTTTAAAAACTAGTTGCGAAATCTGGTTTCGACTTTTTCTTTAAGCACATGGTCAATTCTTTTTTCTGTTTTGGAAAAACCAGGCTTTCACACGTAATTGTGAATTTTTGTAAAAGTGAAGACGTTTGATTTTAATTCTTAATTTCCTATCCCACAGGTATATGTCGTTTTCTTTACGTCTATAGTTCCGTATGACCAACGTACAAAAATAGCGCACACATTGCCTTTAAAGCAGCATTCCCCTGTGACCTGATACATTTTTTCCGCGATATGTTCTTAATCTTATCTATATTCTGAAATTTCTTACATGACGATTGTTTTAGCGAGAAATATATTTACATCTAAATCTATCTAATCTGAACTTATTTATGAATGGAACTTTGTCTGTGTGTGTGTCTGTCCGTTACCTATAGACTCCGAAACGGATGAACCGATTTTCTAGAAAATTTACACAGTTATACTATAAGCGTCTGCGAGTGTTCTGAGCTATGTTTTGTGTCGTGGTACCCCCGATAAATATCGATAATCGAAAAAATCGGGTTATAGAAGGAGTGGTCCGATTTTAATCAAATTTGGTACACTCATAGACAAAGACATCAGAAACGATATTCAGAAATTTCGATGTTGCAGATCTTACAATAGTGCAGAAAATCGATTATATATATATATATATATATATATATATATATATATATAAAGCAAGATGTTTGTGTGTGTGTCTGTTTATCTGCTTGTGTGTCTATATTTTTTTCAGCTATTTTATTTTAGTTTTTGCTTGGGGTTTGGCTCCAAGTAGGTATAATTGTAATTCTTAGTCTCAGCCATGATACTATTTACTCAGAAGATTTATTTAGCCTTCAAAATTCAGTTTACGTCGAAAAAAACTTATTTGATATCGATACAAGGAAATCAAAATTTGACTTACATCCATTCGTTTTTCTTTCAGTCAACGGTTTCGCTTTAACTGGAAACAACTATTGCTTTTTAGTCTTTCGTGCCAACATCCAAAGAGTCTGAGCTCCAGGACCATGGATTAGTTTTAAAGTTTTCATTACACCCGAGCAAAGCCGGGCTATACTGCTAGTTTGTCTATATTTCTGAGATGAGGAAGTATTTATAGTATTCGGACTATTGTCTTCATCATTTATGCTATTTGTACGACGTTTCGACCGTTGTACGCTCCGGCCTTCTTCGCGTGCTCTATATATTTGATATAGACGTTGGTTAGTTCCTGACTTGACTCTTAGAGTTGTGAGTTCAATCCCAGTCTGCAGCAGTGGTGAACAAGTAACTTGCAGGGTTAAATAACGCAATATGAATTTTGGACAGTTTATTCAAAATAGATAAACATGTTCATTTATGCTATATTTACCGGCAAAATAGTCTGGGGGTCTATTTTACCGAGACAAGTAAAATAAGCATATTTGTCTATTTTATTTTCAGTTGCAATTTACCGTCATGCTTAGGACCCGAATGGAGTTTATCATGATACACAGGAATGCCTATTCGTTTTAGAAAAGCCCGATCTGGACAAAGGAATTCTGACAACCCACATATATCGTTTAATTCACTCGGAAGAACTCTATAGTATAAAGTCTTGTCTACCCCATTGTGCTAGACATTTGTTGACCCGAAGGAAGGTAAATCAGCCCTTACGCACGTCTTGTTTTTAATTCTGCTGGGTTTCTATTCTTTTCCCCAAAAGTTACTTGGAGAGAACTGGTTTAGCCACCGATAACGGTATTGTTTAGAAGGATGGGTTCTGTTTTGAATATAAAAAGGCAAAATATTTTCGCATTAACCAAGCAAGGCCATATCATAATGTAAATGTATAGTATTTGAATTATTCCGACGATTGTCTTGATCTTTGTTGTCATTTGTACGACATTTCTGCCGTAGTACGCTCCGGCCTTCTTTAGGTGCGAGGAATTTCGAACCGAACTCTTTATTACACTCACTGGGGTATATGAACTTCATTTCTTGCGTAAAAGCCTCGATTGGAAGTAATGAGTTATCTCCCTCTAATTTCGGAAAGTTTATCAATAATTTCGAGCTCAGCATCTTATTGAAAAAATACAATGAAAATTCTTCTTCTTCTTCTATGTGCCCTGTCCCTTCAGGACATAGGCGATCATGGCTCTCCACGTCTCCCTATCCCTTGTGGCTCTTAGTATGTTTGCTCCTGTTGCTCCTGGCAACCCCTGTTCCGTCATCCAACTGATCAGACCCTGCAAATATGTTATCCGCTGCCTTCCTCTGTCTCTCCTTCCTTCTATCTGTCCAGTCAGTATCAGGTTCTCCAGGCTCTCCTTCCTCATTGCATGTCCCAGGAACTTCAGTTGTCTCTTCCTGATGCTCAGCATCAATTTCCTTTTTGTTGCTATTCTTTCTAACACCTCGTCGTTGCTTGTATGCTCAGTCCACGATATCCGTAGCATCCTTCTGTAGAACCACATTTCGGCCGCTTCCAGTTTTGTCCTCATTTTCGATGATATTGTCCAGCATTCACTGCCGTATTGAAGAATTGACATCACGTAGCAGTCTAGCACTCTTTTCTTCGTTTCTATTGAGATTTTCCTGTGTGTTAGTATTTTGCTCATCTTCTGGAACGCGTCCTTTGCCATGCCAATTCGCCTTCGGTTCACTCCAAACAAGGCAAAGCGACTAATTCTCGAGTCTTTAGTGAGTGAAAAGAATATAAGAAAAAAGACATTTTTAAGGAGTGAGAACAATAAAAGAGGAATTAAGAAGGCAGATGATAACAAATCATTTACATTTTTAAACTCGGAAAAGAGTTTCACAATCAAGAAGTGCGATAGAACAAACTGTTGACATAGGACTTACGGTTAGATCTCGTCATTTCAACTGTATACTTGTTCAGACATGCTTGTGTCTTATTAAGATAGAAATCTATCTCGTAAAATTATATTTAAAAGTTTTCTTTCCCATCAAACTAACCGAAATTGCTGATCTTTTCTGTTAAATTGGCCCAAAATAAACTTTATTTTCACTAAAATCTTTCAGAGCGAAGCCCTTACTTGACCTTTGCGATCGCCCGAAATTTGACAAACACGGTGCGCTAATTTTACGTCTGGGGGTCAACGTTCGCGCTCACCATGATAAACAAGCCAAAAACAGATTTAATCTTTTTTTAATGATAAACACAATCCTTGTAATGACATACAATATCATTCGCACTTACGAAATGTTAATAGCTCGCTGAATTTTGGTAATTTTTCATTCTGAGGGTTGAAGTTGTTGCGAGACAAGCTAAAGAAATTTTGATTTAATATTGTTGGAAATTTACAGATATAACAGGTCTCCTGATTGGCCGAAGACCCGAACCTCGTCTTGGACTTGAGGCGGGCCTTTACGCCAGGAAGAGGCTCGCGCCTTTTTTTTTGGAGTCCTTTTCTTTTTTCCTTTTTTTTGGACGGACTTGCTTGCTCGGTTGGCACGGACAGCTTCGGAGATCTACGTGCCGAGATTCAACCAGCGGGGCCAACAATTGGCACCCTCATGTCTCGCTATATCGAGACCATCTCTCCATAGTATTGGAGACCCATTGGGCTAACAGCCTCAACCTTATCAGAGAAAATATCTCGACATCCTTCCTTTCTTATAAGGAAACCCTTTGGGCAATGCCTATCCATCTGAGAGAAAAATTCTCTAAGAACTATCGACTTTCGACCGAATGGAACTGCAGAAGAAGCTGACCCCAGAATTTCCTGTACGTCGCGGACCGCCGTTCCTCGTGTTTTCCCATACCCTTCTCAGACGAAGGAACTAACAAGCTACGCAGCGAGAAGGACTATACCAGGCTACGAAGTAGCCGCAAAATCAGTTTTTGCAAGACAATAAATTGTTTTACTTTATCAGGTATGTCTTGTTTGTCTGACTGTTTCCTTCCACTGCCTAAGCACTGAGTTATGTGTGAATATTTCTCACAATATCTATAATTTAAAAGAGTGCCAAAAATTTAATAAAAAAATAAACTTTGATTTGAAATTTATAATTTTTTTAAGGCGAATGAATATTTTGCGGTAAGTAACTTTACAGTATTTGGGGTGAATTAACAGGAAAACAATTGAATTTGCTTCAGTATCCCAACACTTCTCGTTGAAGATTATTCTATTCTCCGGTTTGAAATCTATTTGCTTGAATTCATCAACTTTTGTGTTAGATAAATTTTGTCGAGATTGTATTTTTTACGAGCAATTCCAACATGGCTGTCAAAGGTTGACTCTCATTAAAGCTCGTTACGTTGCATGCTGGGATTGCATTCGATCGTCATGGAGGGGACAAATTAGTATTTCCCCAAGAATTATAAAAAGCTGGAGAAGTTTATTTCCTTCTGCGCATTGAGGGCACTTAATAAAACAAGGTGACATTAACGGTGATTCTGGAAGATTTCGACTGTGGAAAAATGGTCAGTCATAAAAGAGTCACATCATTATAACTCGTCTCGATACGATCTGATTTGAACTTCTTTCTTTCCGTTTTCTTTTTTTCTCTCGATTGAAAAACAAAATGGGAGGCTGAAGCTGATTATTTTTGTTTGTAATTCATACAGAAGATATATTAATATAAGTTTAGAGACTGAAAGAAATAGATTTCCCTCATTTACTTGGGCGTTGGCCTGTGTAAAAGAACAAAAAAAAAAAAAAGAAAGTAGAAAGGTAGAACGAAGAACAAAAATAAAAGATATACAAAGACTTGGATGGATATTGCATAAAAACAACCCCGCCCGTCTCGTCTAATATCTTTTTCCTTTTTTTTTTCCCCCCGCTCAAAATTTTCCTTTTCTTTCTTTCGGCACAAATTCAGCAACTGATTCTGCGGGGTTGTAATGTAAGAGAATAGAGAAGATCTCATCAAAATAGTTGCATTAATATTTCACGTTTTGTTTTATAAATGTGATTTCCCTAGACTCGTCTATATAAAAATAAAAATACTGCCTTTGTTTTTGGAATTGTACTCTAGAGTTTGGGACGAACAATTAAAAAAATATTTTCTGTTCCTTCAGCTTTTGGTGCAAACTTCGGGTGCCTTAGATGATCTGCCAACAGTTTTCGTTGTTCATTTGGAGATATATGACGGTCGTGATAGATTCAATTAACCCGGAGTTCTAAACTCTTAAGTGCAAACATTTCTGATCAGTTTAATTGACTTTTACGAATCCTGCTTCAGTTATTTTAGACTTTGTTGCAAAACTACATCGACGATAATAATCCCCATACACAAAGCCCAGGAGTCACTCGAGTAAGAGGCACAGTTTATGGGAATACTAGCAGTATAACCCGGCGTTTCTCAGGTACAATGAAAGCTTTAAAGCAAATCCATGGTTCTGGAGCTCAGATTCTTTGGACGTTGGAACGAAAGACTAAAAAGCAATAGTTGTTTCTAGTTAAAGCGAAACCGTAGACTGAAAGAAAAATGAATGGATTAAGTCAAATTTTGATTTCCGGGTATCGATATCAAATAAGTTTTTTTCATCGTAAACTGAATTTTGAATGCTAAATGTGTCCTATGAGTAAATGATATCATGGCTGACACTAAGAACTACAATTATACGTACTTGGAGCCAAACCCGAATAAAATAAAAGGGCTGAAAAAATATAGACACATACACAAACATCTTGCCTTATATATATATATATATATATATATATATATATATATATATATATATTATTATCGATTTTCTGCACTATTGTAAGAACTGCAACCTTGAAACTCCTGAATGTCGTTTCTTATGTCTCTGTCTATGAGTGTATCAAATTTGATTAAAATCGGACCACTCCTTCTATAACCCGATTTTTTCGATTATCGATATTTATCGGGGGTACCGCGACACAAAACCTAGCTAAGAACACTCGCAGACGCTTATAGTACAACTGTGTAAATTTTCAAGAAAATTGGTTCAGCTGTTTCGGAGTCTATAGATAACGGACACACTCACCCACCCACACACACACACAGAGTTCCATTTATAAATAAGTTTAGATTTAGATGTGGGTAAGATAACGATTAACTATATACTTGAACAGGTTAAGATTGTAATGACTGGAGGAATATGCTCTTGAGTGCTTGTTCCACAAAGTTGTAGTTTATGGAATTTACGTATTGTTGTATCGCTCGAGTTGATAAGATACACAGAGAAAGTGTGCTTCGGTATTATTCAGCACAATATCCGGTGCTAAGCGTGTATTATATATAGCACTTAACTGACTGACTACCCAGACACATGGGTATGAATCTGAGCCAAGGATAAATATTTCTTCGTGCCGCAACCACTGTCATCACATCTTTTAGTGTAATAAAGAATGTGCTGGCGCTAGGTTGGCATACACGTGACCAGAAGGTGGGGTCGAACCGCCTTAGTGAGAGCTGATCTTCTATGTGCCCTGTCCTTTCAGGACGTAGGCGATCATGGTTCTCCACGCCTCCCTCTCCTTTGTGGCTCTTAGTATGTTTTCTCCTGTTACACGTCGGAACCCCCGTTCCGTCATCCACCTGATCAGGCTCTTTAAATATGTTATCCGCTGCCTTCCTCTGGCTCTTTTTTCCTTTTATCTGGCCTGTCAGTATCAGGTTCTGCAAGCCCTCCTTCCTCATTGCATGTCCCAGGAACTTCAGTTGTCTCTTCCTGATTCTCACTATTAATTTTCTTTTTGTTTCCATTCTTTCCAACATCTCATCGTTAATCGCATGCTCGGTTCAGGATATCCGCAGCATCCTTCTGTAGAATCACATTTCCGCTGCTTCAAGTGTTTTTTTCATCTTCGATGATATTGTCCAGCATTCACTGCCATATTGAAGAACTCACATCACACAGCAATCTAGCACTCTCTTCTTTGTTTCTTGTTTGGTGAAATTTTCCTATGTCTTAGTAATTACTCAGCTTCTGGAACGCGTCCTTTGCCATGCCAATTCGCCTTCGGATCTGTGTGTCGCACTTTCCGTCTCCAGTTAGAACACTTCCTAAGTATAATCCCGGTCAAAAAACTGAGAATATGATGAACGGAAATTCTCTCTTGGTGGCCTGTTGCCTAATTCAAAATGTTCTGATAGATATAATGAACTAGATTTCTTCGTCTCCAGATAAGCACTGCACGTGCCTAGACGATAAAAAAAAATTAATGTCGACTTTCAATGGAAAGTAAAAGCAAAAATCGGCCATAAAACTTTAGGTCGAAACATAAACCCATTTTTTTTTTTTTTTTTTGCAAATTGTTTTAACCCCAGAATAATTTTTATTTTAATCATTTTTGACACTGAATTATGAAAAAGAAATTAACTCTGGGATTTGTTTCTAACACCAAATAAACTCTCTCTGTACTCCCTTGTGTCTTGTTGCTTTTCCATTGGTTCCACACCTTCATATACACAATGCTCACATGCCCTACATAGAATGCTAAGATTGTCAAAGTTTTTTATCTCCCTCTCTCTCTCTCTCTCTATATATATATATATATATATATATAGTCTCTCTCTCTCTCTTTTTATATATATATATATATATATATATATATATATAAATTCAGATATAACAAAAACTTTGTATAAAAAGTTTTCCTTTTCTCTCTCTCTCTCTCTCTCTCTGTGTGTATATATATATATATATATATATATATATGCAAGTTTCATTAAACATGACAGACAAGGTGCTATAGTTAATTTATATATATATATATAATTGTTCATGTGATCTTATATATTTTTTTTTTCTTTTCAGGACATAAATTTATGTAAAAATTGTCCGAATGTTTTATTTCACTAAACACTCGGTTATATTTTTAGCCATTATTAAGAATGACTTTTATTTTACTTTTAACTGAATATATAAATTGTTTTGTGGATGTATGTAGAGCCATAAGAATGCTTTATATTCCAAAAACGGTGAGCACATCGTGGCCGCGTTCACTATTGATATTATTATTTGTTGTTGTTTTTTTTCTTTTAATAATGTTTTCATTATTTTGAGCCCTTTTTTGACTCGCAAATTCGTGAAGCGTTCCATATTTTTTTTTTATATCGGATGTGCGTTGTGATGCAGTACATATCGACTCAGAACGACAAATCGGGGAGCCGAGTTCGAATTCCAGTTGAATTCCTTGCATTCACTTACGCACAAATACCCTTGGGAACGGTATTAATCAGTCTGTTCCCTCTAGTTATGGGTTAAATGATACGACAGATTGGGTTCTATAGCCTTAGCTGGCAACCAGTCTACCGCAAAAAGCAATGACAATCAACTGCGGGATAGTATTCTGCCCAATCAGTCATGTCTCTTTCGACACATGATCACCCAAGTGTGTATCACTTATGGCACTTAACTGAATATAATAGTTGGAAACATGATTAAGGCTTCTAATGGGCATAAAGTGGGGGATCAGTTTTATATTGTTTTTAAGTCATAAACTGATCCTCTACTAATTACTAAATATAATACATCCCACCCCATTTACCTATGAGTCAAATGATAGGACAGATTGGGTTCTATAGCCTTCGATGGCAACTAGTTTACCGCAGAAAGCAATGGCAACCTACTGCGGGATAATATTCTGCCCAATCAGTCATGTCTCTTTCGAGACATGATCGCTAAAAGCGTGTATCACGTATGGCACTTAACTGACTAATGCTGTTATATTTGTATTATCTACGAATATGTTACGGATACAGTTTGGTAGGTCTCTATTTGTATTTAAATGAGATTTAGTTTGACAACTCTCTGACAATAGTTCTCTTGAGTCTCATTTAAATGCACGTAAATAATTGTAAAGGGTGAACCTTACTGTAAAAAAAAAAAAAATCACGCTCTATTACCTTCTGTCTTTGATATTTCCAGTGATTGATATTTTCAAGCCTTCTTTTTTTCATTATCTGTCCGAAGATTGCATTTAACTAAGTATTTTTTCTGGCGGGGGCGGGGGGGGGTCATTCGTTCACTTATATGCTCCCTGTATTAGTATTTTATATCTGATTAATTCAATCTGTTTTCCGAAAAAAAAAATGACAATTTAATGATGGAAAACTCGATTACTTGCTTCGAAACTAAAAACTAAGCTGAACGTGCCCATAAATCTGTCAAAAACTGATAAACTTGATTTCTAATATAATTTTACCTTCTTAAAATCGGATATCAATGTTTATCAGGCCTCCAATCTCATCTTGGCCATTCTTTCGATAAAATCTACAAGTGCTAGCTATTTCTTCACCGATTTTTTTTATATATATATATATATATATATATATCGTTTTTGCCCAGTTTTACGATGCGAAATGTCATGATTGTTTGGTGATATACTTTGTCGCAAATACGTGAGAAAAAGGACGTGTTGCTACCCTTTAATAACGCGAGGAATTTGAACAAGGGGCACGAATCTCCTTTCGTCTGAAATCTTGTAAAAACATAAATAATTTTTTTTTTTCAACAACCTTATAATCTGCGTTGTTGAAAACTGATTTTGGATACGACGGAGAAGGCAAAATATCAACCGGAAAAATTACAACTGCGTCATTCGCAATTCACTACGAATATTCTAAAAAATCATTTTTAACAGACGAAGTTAATATTGTATCATTTCTGATTTAAATGATACAATGTTCAATTCCTCTGTTAAAAACCGTTTTGAGAATATTCTGATTAAAATTAACATTATTTTTTATATGTTTTTCAACTGTGTGAATGGGGCAGTTGTAATTTTTTTTATACTGCCGAAAGAAATACTGGATTTATAACGGTTTATGTGTTGAGTTTTTCTCAATATTATATATATATATATATCTATAAAATTTAGAAAAATTCCAGATATACTATAATTTTATGAACCCATGAAATTGTAGTATATCTAATTTTTTTTTCTAAATTATATTACTCTGTTAAATTAAATAAATAAATTTAACATTGAGTTCTAATTTGAGTTTATCTCTGTCTGAATTTACCTGGATATTATGTCAAGTGTTCTACGTTTTATATATTTATATATATATATATATATATATATATATATATATAATTGATAAATATTGCTAGACTTGGCTTGTGCGCTGTCCTTTAAAAAATTAATGCTATGGATACATACCTAGTGATGACTTTGCACGCAGAGACATGCTTGTAGGTTTTGGCTTGCACACGTATATATATATATATATATATATATATATATATATAAAGTTTGTACAGCTTGTTATTAGATAGCTGATGAAGTGGCACAATTTTTTTTTTTTGCTTTTGTTTTTCTTGGAAGGGGTGCCAACCGTACTTAACGTATTCAACATTGCCAAGATTGTCACTGGGTTTAATACTAGAACTACGACGATTTTCAGCGTCTATTTTTTTTAATTTTGTCTTTAGGTAATCCATGATACTCAATTGCGTGGAAGTACAATGGCAAAATGAAGACAATATTTTGTCCTTAAGAACCGGGCCGTCAGTCATCAGTTATTCTGGTCAATATTTGTTGCTAATGTTGCTAATCTCTTCCATCTTCTGTTTGCTGCTCAATTTCTGACATGTGAGAAAACAATGACGAGTGGGGGCAGAAAGCAAAGGCGTTGCCGAGATGAAGGAAAGTGTAAGACAGATGGAAGAGAATAAAGCTTGAGTTGGGCAAGTGACTAGGGGAAGCAAAAAGATGAGAGGAGAAGAAATATGAAAAGAGTGCCATACGTAATACACGTTTTGGGTGATCATGTCTCTTTCGAGACCTGACTGACTGGACAGAAGATTACCCCGCAGGAGGTTGCCATTGCTTTCCGCGGTAGACTGATGGACAGCCAAGGCTATAGAACCCAATCTGTTTTATTATTTGACTCATAGGGAGAGGGGGGAAAGGTGAATTATATTAAGTAATTAGTGGGGGATCAGTTTATTACTTCAAAACAATATAAAACTGATACCTCACTTTATGTCCAGCTTTAATCATGTTTCCCACTATTATATTTAGTCAGTTAAATGCCATAAGTGATATACGCTTAGGCGATCATGTCTTGAAAGAGACATGACTGACTAGGCAGAAGACTATCCCGCAATAGGTTGCCATTGCTTTCTGCGGTAGACTGGTTGTCAGCCAAGGCTATCGAACCCAATCTGTCCTATTATTTAACGCATAACTGGAGGGAAGAGACGGATTAATACCTTTTCCAAGGGTATTTGGGCGTAAGTTTTTTTTTTGTTTTGTTTTTTAGTCATTTCACTCCGAGCAAGGCGGAAACGCCACTGATGTGCAGGGGGCTATATAAATGTAAAAAGATTAATTAGAAAAGAGTGAGGAGTACAAACTAGTTAGAAAGGAACAATAGAAAGCTGAGAAAGCAGGTGCAATGACAGATACATAGGTGGAGAGAAAGGGAATGATATACGGGGGTGGGGAGAGAGCTAGAGTCCAGTGGTTAGTAGATGAGTATTGACTTTGCATTTAAATTTCTGGAGGTTGTAGCCGTCAAGAAAGCAAGAATACGGGATCGAGTAAACACCTGTTGAGGAGGCATCAGTGACTTAAGCTCGTCCGAGCAGAAGCCATGAAAGTATTTATAGAACAGACAAAGGGTGGCCACATTTCGACGATGGGGAAGTGGCTGCAGTCGCCAGCCGCCAGATCAGTACCTATCACATTGCAGACTGTCCTTTGGAGCCTGTCAAGAACACTGAGGAGAACGGCAGGAGCACCTGACCATAAATGGCAGCAGTACTCCATGCACGGACGGATGGTTGACTTGTATATATGCAGGATGGATTCAGGTGGAAAAACATCCTGGATCGACATAGTGACCCAACCTTCTTAGCAGTAGATTTTGCTATGGATTCAATATAGTGGTTCCATTTGAGGTCTGAGGAGAGGGTAAGTCCGAGGAGGCGTAGTGTATTACTCTCAGGGAGAATCACTTGGTCCATGCTTATGGGAGGCCTGTAATGGTTGACAGACAACAGCTTGGTCTTAGATGAATTGAAGTTGACAAGCCACTTCTTGCCCCAGTTCACCACAGAGTGTAGATCCCGTTCAAGGTCAGCAGCGAGATTATGTCTGTCTGCCACGGCAGGTTTCTTACTGGTGCGGGAATATATTGTAGTGTCATCTGCGTAGATGCCTACTTAAAGTGAACGCAAGGAATAAAACTGGAATTCGAACTCGGCTCCCCAATTTTTCGTTCCGAGTCGATCTCCACTTCATCACAAGGCACATCCAGGAAAGTAAATGGAGGAGAAATGGCAAAGGGAAACGGAGAAGACACGGGTGGAAATGAAAATAGAGAAGAGAAGAGAAAAAAGTGAAAATAAGTAAATAGCTTTGAGTTGGGGAGAAAAAAAAACACCAAAGAAGGTATTGATAAGAGTGAGAGAGTGTCAGTGACTGAAAGAGAGAGAGAGAGAGATGGTGTTGGTAAGGTAAAACTTGTAGAAAATATGATGACCGAACAAGAGATGGTTGAAAAGATGGAGAGCGAAGAGAATTGTGGGTAAAATGAAAATAGAGAAAAAAATGAATGTTCGGATAGAAAGAGAAAATGAAGGAAAAAAGAGAGATAAATATAGAAAAGCACGAAAAGGGAGACTAAGATCAATCAGTTAAGTGCCATACTTTATACACACTTGGGCGATCATGTCTTGAAAGTGACATGACTGGCTGGGCAGAATATTATCCCGCAGTAGGTTGCCATTGCCTTCTGTGTAGACTGGTTAACAGCCAAGGCTATAGAACCCAATCTGTTTTATTATGTAACCCATAACTGGAGGGAAGAGACGGGTTAATATCCTTTCCAATGGTATTTGTGCGTAAGTGAATGTAAGGAATTCAACTGGAATTTGAACTCGGCTCTCCGATTTGTCGTTCCGAGTCGATATCCACTGCATTACAACGCCAATCTCGTAACATGCTTAAATTTACACAGTCCAGGCACGAGAGAGAAAAAAGAAATGGTAACAAATTTAACTTTACTTCTGCCATTTCGACTTTTACTTTTAATAATTAGTATTGACAATACATAAATAATGCACTGATCAGTTAATATATTTTAGCCCAAAAATATAACTTTTATTTTAAACCCAACCTTATGCTCTGTGGTTAAGTACTGTTTTTGACAAGAATAATCTGCCCCGGTTGAACGTTTAGTATTCGTCATCATTAAAAGTCATTTCCACCGACAGCAGGATAATTAACCCTCCCACGCTGGATAAAGCTGATCCGACTGGCCAAATATGACATGGATATTGGTATTTTATTGTACTCGGCTTACGTGCAATCGACCAAAAGCCGCTCTTCCTAAGTAAACTTGCCTCTACCAAACAGCCAGACCATAATCCTGCTAGAATATATGATGAACTCTCCTATCGTTTTCGACGTTCAGCAATTGATATTCTTAGAACTGAAACGTCAAACTACCCACACATATGGCTTAATGATAATGGCGAAGCTTATGCGAAACCAACAACACTTTTCGCGGGGGTAGCATGCAGATAATTCGTACACATAGTGTGTCACAAGGTCCCCAAACGACCGTCCTCAGATTTTAAAATATAAATTAGTTTTTTAGATTGGTTACGAACCAAGGCGAAAAGACCCAGTCTGTCCTACTATTGAGCTCATGGGTAGTGGGACAAAATCATGGATTCATACTTTTGCAAGGGTATTTGGTTTGTAAATCTAACAAAATCGACACGATTCTCCCTCATTCATAGTCGCAAATCCAAACCATATATATATATATATATATATATATATATATTTATTCCATTTGTAAACGAGTTATTACGCGACCCAGGTTTCTACCATGAGTGGTGAAATCAAAATATGGAAAAAACCCAGACATAATGTGGAGTATAGTAAAAACAGCCAAGTCTTACAACGGCGGCAAAATATGTAGATTGTGCAAAGAGGAAAAGATAGAGAATATACTATTCCCAAAGAAAAAATGAACTATTGAATGAAAGAACGGAAATTATGACTAAGTGTAACCATACTAAAAAAATACATATTAGGTTCATACAATCATGGATAAAAACGTTATAATTTCTTGTTATATTAAAAATTATGCGTTTAAAAATTCCCTGCTACGTGAGCATTAAAAAAAAACAACTGCTACATAAGCGTTCTTATAAAAAAAAAAGAAGAAAAAACGGCAAACGGTAAAATCAGTTACTGAAAATCGCCTGAAGGCACCACTGATGGTAGAAACCTGGATCGCGTAGTAACTCGTTTACAAATGGAAAATATTTAAAATAATTGTACTGAAGACATTTTAATACAAATGTGCACTGGTCTAATTCTGTTATGAGCAAAAACTAAGTAATTAAACAATCAATCAATTAATATAAATATATATATATATATATATATATATATATATATATATATATTTTAAATTAATTGCTTTGAACGTTGTTAATATTTTCTTTCGTTCCTAATTCACTTGGATATATATATATATATATATATATATATATATATATATATATCCAAGTGAATTAGGAACGAAAGAAAATATTAACAACGTTCAAAGCAATTAATTTAAAACAATGCTCAATATAAAAATGGAGCAATGAATATGTTATAAATTATACTTTAGAACATGTACAAATTGCAATCTATTACAAAGTGTACATTTTGTTTCGACATTGAAATTACAGTGTTTCATCAGGTCAGTCAGTTAAGTGCCATACGTGATACACGCTTGGGCGATCATGTCTCGAAAGAGACATGACTGACTGGGCAGAAGATTATCCTGCAGTAGGTTGCCATTGCTTTCTGTGGTAGACTGGTTGCCGACCAAGGCTATAGAATCCAATCTGTCCTGCTATTTAACCCATAACTGGAAGGAATAGACGGATTAATACCTTTCCCAAGGGTAATGGATTCAACTGGAATTCGAACTCGGCTCCCCGGTTTCTCGTTCCGAGCCGATATCCACTGTACCACAAACGCTATTTGTTAAAAGGAGATGGAAAATTCACTTCCTTCTATTGGTAAATTTTTGTGTGCCTGGTAAAGTGGGTAGAGAAAATGAGAAATCAGAATTAGGGATTATGAAAGAAACAATAAACAAAAAGAGAAAACGGGAGAGAACGAGTTAGGTGAAAGGCGCCAGGTTTAACAGTAGAAAATAAAAGTATGGTTCTATGCAGCCTTTGATGACCCAACGTTTGGGTTTAGCAAAGAGGAAGAAGTAAGAAAAGGCATAAGGGGTGGGAGGAAGTAAGAGAAGCAGGTAGTAAACGCTATTTTTTGAAGGGAGATGGAAAATTCGCTTCCTTATATTGGTAAATTTTTGTGTGCGAGGTAAAGTAGGGGGTAGAGAAAATGAGAAATCAGAATATATATATATATATATATATTCCTATTGTAAACATGTTATTACGCGACCTAGGTTTCTACCATGAGTGGTGTCTTCAGGCGATTTGCCATAACTAATGATTATAATAATTGTATAATAAATAAAAAATCAGTTATTGCAAATCACCTGAAGACAACACACATGGTAGAAACCTAGGTCGCGTAATAGCTCGTTTACAAATGGAAAATATTCAAACGTTTTACAGTATAATTATATTGAACAGATTTTAATACAATTGTGCACTGGTCTAATTTTATGACCAAAAACTAAGTAATTGGGATATATATATATTAATCGTTTCACCCCAAGCAAGGCATTCCACTGCCACTATTGCGCTTGGGGCTACATAGGGGAAGGTAAATAGAAAGAGTGGTTAGATATAGGAAATGTCAGAAATGGAGTGATCGATAGTTTGGAGGATGGGAAGAGTGTTTGAAAGAATAGAAGCGAGTTAGTGTGTTAGGAGGTGTCTATTGACCTTACATTTAAACTCCTGGAGATTGTAGCCGTCGGGGAAGCAGTCATGTGGAAGGGAATTCCACAGTCGGGAAGTACGAGAAAAGAAACTGTTGGAGTAGAAGTTGCGGTTGCATTTTATCGGTTTCACTGTAAAAGGGTGGGATTTAGTTGCTAATCTAGTATCTCGTGCAAATTCGAACCCAGTGGGCACCAGTGATCTAAGTTCATCGGAGCAGAAGCCATGAAAGTATTTATAGAAGAGACACAGGGAAGCCACGTTGCGCCGGTGAGAGAAACTGCAGGCGGTCTGCCAAGTAAGTATCGATCACATTACAGACCCTCCGCTGCACCTTGTCGAGAAGCCCAAGGAGAATAGCAGGAGCACCCGACCAGATATGGCAACAGTATTCAATGCACGGGCGGATGGTAGATTTATAAATGTGCAGGATAGATTCAGACAGAAA
The DNA here is from genome assembly GCA_037127315.1 of Ascarosepion bandense. Lineage (NCBI taxonomy): Eukaryota > Metazoa > Mollusca > Cephalopoda > Sepiida > Sepiidae > Ascarosepion > Ascarosepion bandense. The sequence goes on from JBBBDQ010000244.1 coordinate 4,102,967, forward strand.
AAAACTCCAGGCCCTACACAGAGAACCTACTTTATATATATATATATATATATATATATACTAAAAGAACAAAATAGGACACGTTTGTGGCACAGTGGATATCCGCTCAGAACGAAAAATCGTTAAGCAGAGTACGAGTTCCAGTTCAATTCGTCGCATTCCCTTACGCGCAACTTTCTCTTGGGAAAGTTCTCTCCCCCGTTATGGGTCAAATAGTAAGACAGATTGGGTTCTATAGTCTCGATCATCAACCAGTCTACCGCATAAAGTAATGGCAACCTCCGACGGGAAAATATTCTGCTCAGTCAGTCATGTCTTTTTTGAGACATGATCGCCAAAGCGTGTATCACGTATGGCATTTAAACGAGTTACTGATCTCAATCTAACATGTTTGACTTTTATTAAAGTTTCTTCGGAAATCAATGTGATAATGATTTTTTTTTTTTGTTACAAAGACACAATATAATAGAATGTTGTGATTTAAGGATCTTTTCTTACTGATTCACGTATATTATATATATATATAGAGAGAGAGAGAGCTTTTTTTATTTATGATAAGGTTTAAGTTAATAACAATATCACTTGAAAACAAAAAAAGTTAATAGAGAATTTTAAAAGATTTTAAAAATTATTCTAATTAAATTTTTAAAAAGATGTAAATAAATCTTGCATGTAACAGATAAAGTATATATTAATAAATATACATATTTTCCTACATCTATAGTACTGCTTGGATTTTCAATCAGATTTTAAAACCTTTAGTCCTCTTCACCTGGTATTATATATATATATATATATATATATATATATCATTTCAACCCAAGCAAGGCAGTTTTATTGCCACCAATGTGCAGAAGTTACATAGAAAGAAAATTACGAGAAAAAGGAACCATTTATGTTCCTGTAGGCTATTTAATGCCAAAAAGGTAGGGTTTCAAGGTATTTTTTAATGTTCAATCAGATCGTGATATATATATATATATATATATATATATATATATATATATATATATATACACAAGTATTGTTGGAATAATATTCCTTGTCCAAAGAAACACTATTTTTAAAAAAGTGCTCAATACAAAAGTAGAGCTAATAATATTATTTATTCATAAATTATAACATGGATATGTTACAATATCACTACAAAAGTAGCCATTTTGTTTCAACACTTTTGTGTCTTGTCAAGTGATGTGATGGTTCTTAAATCTTTAAAAACCATCACATCACTTGACAAGACACAAAAGTGTTGAAACAAAATGGCTACTTTTGTAGTGATATTGTAACATATCCATGTTATAATTTATGAATAAATAATATATATAAAGTACAAAAAGTTTGTCTCTTTAATTGAACAGATTCGTGCCATCAAAGGCTATAGAACCCAATCTGTCCTGCTATTCAACCCACAGCTAAAGGCATGAATCTACTCAGTTAAATACACAAACTTTGTACTTATCAACGCTCTATTCCACCTCGATATTGAGGACTTTACGATAAAAGAAACCTGCTTGCCAAAATAAATTTTATCAGTAAAATCAGTGAAAAAAAAAAACTATCTTAGCGCTAAACATTATCACAAATAAACACACACACACACACACACACACATATATATATATATATAATACTTAAGTAGGCATTTTATATATATATATATATATATATATATATATATATATACTTAAGTATTAAGTGTACTTTAGTGGCCCACAACTGAACAGCTCAGCCCCCTATCTTCCGGTTAAAGGCAAAATTCTCACTAAATTCAAATGCAGAAAGACAATTCTTCCACTCAGTCTTTGAGACGAACAGCAAAACAACAGAGAAAAAACACATATGTAAAAAGCAATGAGGAAACTCCTAAAATGTCCAACACCCCAAACAACCTTTCCATCATGTCTATTGAATTGCTACTTAACTTAATAGAAACACTTCTGCACTCGGTAACCCTGCGCTTAAAAATGGCAAATAAATAATATGGGGTCAGTCGTCAAGTGCAGTGGGTGGGAGATAGTGCCTTCCATGCCCACCCTCCACCAGCCTATCACCAACACATTTGATTCTTTTGAGAAGCACTTCTTAAACTTTTCAATCTGACAACCTTTTCATCGGCTGTCAAGACCTTTGCCGACATTCACTTATATATGGACATTCTACCAAAGAATAATGTCTATTCAGGTATCTGTTCTCTTCGCAAGTTTTATTCTACTAGATTTTGTCAAGTGACGAACAAGACACAGTCCTCTGATATATATATATATATATTTCTTTTTCGATAACTTTTTGCGTCTCCTCTTTCGAAACCTACAATTTATTCATGCCTTTCGTTTCTCTTTGCTAGGATATTTTTATTTTCAATTCGGTTTTAGTTCGGGAATCTTTTGACGATCAGAATATATTGTCACATCGAACCAGACTTTAGGCCCTCCGAAAATAAATAGATGTTGGCTCTCAAATTTAGGATACACATTGGCTTGTCACACTTTTTCTTAATGTGCTTTTATTAAATGGATTAAAAAAAAAATTCCCCAGCTGTTCATAAAATCTTTATAACTCTCTTTCCGCGCATCCGGCAGCAAGGCCTCTGACTGGGCGGTTGTGAGGAGCATGGAACCACCTCTTAATTGCTGTAATTTCCAGGTCCACCCTGACCCAGAGTGGTAACACCTGTTAGGGTCCCAGTTATGGACAAATAGTTAACGCCCAAACTGGGGTCAAAAACTATGAAAGTATAAAAATACACTTTTCTACAAATATATATACATAAAAATAGACTTTTTTTTCAGAAAAATATAAATTTTTGAAAGAAAATTACTACCAAAACACATTTTTAAAGGATTAAAAATCATTCTCAGCAAAAACATTTTTATAGGTACCTACACTTTTCAGTATAAATTTTCGATACCTGATTTTAAAATGAAAGTTATATTTTAGCTTTAAAATTAACTTTAATTGAAAGTCAAGAGATTAAATTTAGTAATTTCAGTAAACAAAATACACTGGCGTAATTTTAAAAAAGTTAAACGTACCGCCATTTTTTGATTGATCGACACATTTTTAAACAGTAGCCACATTTCTGTTTCCAAAAATCTGGCACAAATAAAATATACGTCGCTGACACGTTATTGAAGTCACTTTTTTAAATTAAAACTTACCTTTATCTGATTTCAAACAATTGTACTTGCTTACTCTCTGAAATAGTCGGTAAAACATTTTATCAGTTACGGTAGTCTGAATATCACTGCTTATCTCAAGTGTTGACAGATTTAATGACAACCGGAAGCTGTCAAGAAGGCTAAAGTAGGGAGGCCAAAGGCGACAAAAATATACGAATGTAATTTTTTATGTAAGGGAAGACAACCCTTGAATCACATGACTTTTAAATGATAAATATCACGTAAGGCCAGCCGTACAAATAAAGATACGGGCAATCAAAATGCACACAATTAAAATGTTTTAATTATTTTAAAAATTGACGGGGTCAGTCATTTGTATTAAGCTTCTAAATTTTCGATTAGTAATTATAGTCTTCATGCATTAATTACATACCCTAGCCGGCCCAATCGAGGAAGAAATTTAACAATAATTTTGAAACTTTTTATATATAATTTTTATATATAATTAAACAATTTTTAAAAATGAAAATAATTCTTGTAAAAATTAATTGTTCATTGATTTTTTTTTGTTTCAGACTATGACATGCTTAATTTATATTCTTCATAAAAGCAATCAAAAGTTTATACACATCAAAATTGACATAGTTATTGCGTTTTTTGCAATTCGAACCTATTTTTTAGTAAGTCGGGGACTATTGGAGAAAAAAAACTGTTGACTAGCATTCCCCAATGACTCCTAAATTTAATTATATTAGGCTTATTGCTGCCCGTTGTCGAATTTTTAATCATTTCTGGAAATTAATTGGTGGGGTGGGGTAACATATGTAAAAAAATATTTTTACCAATAGTTCATACAAAATAATTATTTCAAAATTGATTTCAGTCAATTATGAATAAGTCCTGAAATTTTCATCAAAATCCGACCATTACTTGATTGTTGCAAGAATTTCCAAATTAATGTGTCTTTTACGGTCAAAAACGTGCATTGTGCAATATTAAGTTTTTTTTTTACTTAATAAACGTTGCGTCAATTTAAGAAAGAAACAAAAGACTTTCTACAAAAATTTCGAACGTGTTAGAAATAATTAAAAAATTTAAAAAATGATTTTAAAATGCTTTGTTCTATCCTCTTAATGATAATATAAACATTTTGCCAATAAAACTGTTTTTATTTAGTTCGGGGCCTTTTTCCTTCATACTATGCTGTTTTTTCAGCGATTTTGTGGAGATACCTACATTTTTTAATACAAAACTAGAAGGCATTTTCAGTTTTCTAAAATAAAAAAGAATAAAAACAAAAGAAAATCATTAAAATCTAACTAAATCAGCCTTCTCACTATCACCGAACATTAAAAAAATACATTGAAACCCTACCTTTTTGGCATTAAATAGCGTACAGGAACATAACTTGTTCCTTTTTCTCGTAATTTTCTTTCTATGTAACCCCTGCACATTGGTGGCAATAAAACTGCCTTGCTTGTGTTGAAATGATATATAATTCCAGGTGAAGAGGCCTCAAGGTTTTACTATGTTGAGTGCTCCGGCATTTATTTTATTATGAACAGTGCTCAAAATAATAATTATAGAGTTTAATATACATATTGTTATAAATTAATTGTACACTGCGACACGGAAATTTCTATGTTTCAAGATAGATTCACTTCATCAGGTAATATTTGATGTTGGTTGTGCAGATGATTTACAATTAAATAACAAAAACCTTTGGTTTACTGTGTATGTATGTGGGAAGATATAAATTTTATATGTGTGCTTCTTTTAACTAATCAGAGCGAAGATTCATTTTAGGATTTGGTCCTAAAGAATACGTACTAACTCACTTTTTCTCTTTTTTTTTTCTTTTTTCATTTCCCTCATCCTACCCTTCTCCCTTTCCCTTCTAAACAGTCAAGATGTCAACCTGCCTTTTAATTAATCTTATCATTTCCCTTTTTTCTTTTCTTCTTTCTTTATCATTGTTGTCTTTTGATGTGATCTGCCCATTTTATTACCAAGGCTGTCCTTTCCACTTTCTTATCATTTTTGGTCTATCTATTTATTTGTTGTAAAGCTTTTTTTATAAAAACAAATTATATAAATACTTTTATGCTTCGATTTACTTCATTTTCATAGTTCGTCAGTAATTATTTTCCATAAGCACTTGTTGGTTATCTGCATGTTATTTCATTTAGATTTTACCCATTTTCTATTCTGAACATTTTGCAATGTTTACATATGACATTTATCTCATTGCGTTTATTTGATTTAATAATAATTTTTTGTATAAACATAGTGAACATGGTTCATTTAAGGACTTATGTTTTAGCTTCTTTTAGAATTTTCCACTTTATTGTGGGTGTTTTTGTTTCCTTCAGATACCAATGATATTCGATAGGGATGTTCTATTTTTGTATTTGTTATCATTAAATGAAGAGGTGTGCTGGTAAATTTAAGAGTATTTTTAGTACTCCCTATATAAATTTTTATATTATTTAGGTTTTCCTTTGAAGATATTTTGCATTGATAGACAATTGATTCCTTAAGGCACATGTTTTCTAACGGGCAATATATAGAGTTTTTACAATTACATTTTTCTTGTCTAAACTGTTATTTTCTGTTATCCGGTTGTTTTTATTAATTTTGTTAGTTTGTTAAAATATTATTATTTTGATTTTTTTATGATTTTTTTTAGGTTGTTCATGCAGCTGTAACTTAATTTAACAGTGTTTTTATTAAAGACCTTACTTCGTGGATTTTTTTCCGGAAAGTGTTAACGCCAGGCATTTTTCCCCAATTTATTACTAGTCATATGGTTGGAAGTGGGTGTGTACCAGATAATATTTCTTTCCTATTTTTACTTCGGGGGTTACTTTTCTTGTTTACATTTTTTCAAATATGTTTCAATAATTATAAATAAATTTGACAAAATTATTTTCTCTCCATTTACAAAATTTTACTTTTGATTTAATATATTCGTTTTAGATTTATAAATATTTATTTTTGATTTCACAGATTTTATTTTTAAAAAAAAAAGCGACACACATTCCATATTCCTTCAAGGTATTGTGGTTTTCCCTAGTTTTTATTGCTTTCAGTAAACCTTGCAACTTTTAATAAAAAAAGTGGGGTTATAGAAGGAGTGGTCCCATTTTAATCAAATTTGATACACTCATAGACAAAGACACAAGAAACGACATTCAGAAGTTTCAAGGTTGCAGTTCTTACAATAGTGCAGAAAATCGATAATATATATATATATATATATATATATATATATATAAGGCAAGATATTTATGCGTGTGTCTGTTTATCTGCCTGTATGTCTGCAATTTTTTCAGCCCTTTTATTTTAGTTTTTTCTTTGGGTTTGGCTCTAAGCAGGTATAATTGTAGTTCTTAGTCTCAGCCATGATACCATTGACTCAGAGGACTTATTTATCCTTCAAAATTCAGTTTACGACGAAAAAAACTTATCTGATATCGATACGAGGAAATCAAAATTTGACTTACATCCATTCATTTTTCTTTCAGTCTACGGTTTCGCTTTAACTGGAAACAACTATTGCTTTTTAGTCATTCGTGCCAACACCCAAAGAGTTTGAGCTGCAGGACCATGGATTAGTTTTAAAGTTTTCATTACACCCGAGCAACGCCGGGTTATACTGCTAGTTAAATGTAAATAGTGGTGGTTTACATGTACACTTGTAGTAAGTTGTTGTTTATCCATGGACAACCAGATCTTGTACGTAATCTAGCATCATGATATTCTAATTTTTCAATCTTCTTTTTCTATGTGTCTTGTCCTTTTTGGACTTAGGCGATCGTGGCCTTCCACTTCTTCCTATCCCTGGTGGCTCTTAGCACGCTTTTATCTGTAACATCTCGCAACCCCAGTTCTGTCATCCACCCGCTCAGGCCCTTCAAATATGTTATCCGCTGCTTTCTCCTGTTTCTTTTTCCCTTTATCTGGCCTGTTAGTATCAGGTTCTCCAAGCCCTCCTTCCTCATTGCATGTCACAGGAACTCCAGTTGTCTCTTCCTGATGCTCAATGTTAATTTCCTTTCGTTTTTATTCTTTCCAACACCTCGTAATTGCTCACATGATCGGTCCATGATATCCTCAGCAACCTTCTGTAGAAACACATTTCAGCTGCTTCAAGTTTTCCTTTCATCTTTGTTGATATTGTCAAACATTCACTGGCATATTGAAGAACTGACATCACATAGAAACGTAAATAGTGAAAGTTTATATGAAGATTTGTGGTATAACTTAATGTTTATCGATATCGTAGATTACCAGATCTTCCACGTAATCTACTTTCATAATATATTAATATTGTAATATTAAATGTAAATAGCGGAGGTTTATACGGAGACTTGAGGTATGTGTTTGTTTAATGTTTATCCTAACTCAACGCCCCTACATTTTATTTTTATTTATTTCAATTTTTTTTTCCATTGGAGTAGATAGACAAAACTATCGCCCGGTTCACACTCCACCCACGTCTATTGGACAGGTGCAGAGGCTCATCCCTTGTTCAGGATATGGTTTCCGGCTTTCTCTTTTCCAAATCCTTTCACTCTCACGTAGCCCCTGCAAATCAGTGGCGTTACCGCCTTGCTCGGGGTGATAAGATTTTTAAAAAATGTCGTAGACTACCAGATCTTGTACCTAGTTTACCACCATAAAAATCTATTAGACGAAAATAGTGCAAGTGTGTATGCAACCTTATCTGGTCGATTAATGTTTATCCAATCATGAACAAAAATGGGAGGATATCAAATACAGTGTATCATTATTTACATTGCTCATCTTTATTGTCATTTTCAAAATGTTTCTGAACAACTAAGAGTGTGAGACTCACCTTCGCAAGGATGTTTCCAACTATCGTCCAGTTGGCAGACAAAATAAACAGGGTTGTAACTCAATACATGTTCCTTTCTTAATCATAGGGTAGATATTGTGCTGATATTTGTTGAGCACCATATCCACACTGGAATCATCAGTCAATCAGAATAGACTTGCCTGGATAGCAAAGGGGAATCTCCCAGGCTGTTATATAAACCACCTACCAATTTGCTGGGAGAGGTAGGCTGTCAGACTGAACTAAACTTTAGTACTGTCTGTTGTAATTTACCAACTCTACAGTTCCGACTGTTGTAAACTCCGACCTTCTTCAGGTGACTGGAATTTTGAATGGAACCCTTTATTTTGATTGCTAGAGTGGATTGTTCTCATTGTATGACTCATGCCACTTTCGGGTGTCTCAGTTATCGCCATTTAACTAAACTCTCTAAGTTACTATTCACCAATATTGTCGCTAAGTATTGAACTCAACACTCTTCCCAAAGTTACCTAAATATACATTTCCCTTACACTCAGTCAGTTAAATGCCATATGTGATAGACACTTGGACGATCATGTCACTTTCGTGACATGACTGACTGGGCAGAAGACTAACCCACAATAGGTTGGCATTACTTTCTGCGGTAAAACCTTGTTATTTAACCCATAACTGAAGGGAAGAGGCAGATTTATACCTTTCCCAAGGGTATTTGCGCGTAAGTGAATGCAAGGAATTCAACTGGAATTCGAACTTCCCACCCCCGATTTCCACTGCACCACAACGCACTCACTTCTGAAATTATTTTCTAAGAAAGAATTTTTAAAAATCATTTTCATGTTACAGAGTTGAGAAAATGCGCATGCATTTTGTAAATGTTTCCTTACGTCTCTGTGTGTGTAAACATTGTTAGAAATTGCAGATGTTGCATAATTTCAAAGCTGTAACCAAGGCTTCCAGCAAGAATGGTCACAATCCCGCTACTTCTTTTAAACAACCGACAGCTGAGCAATTCCTATCTCGGAAGGCACACCTTGGAATTTCGTTTAAATATCATTCCCTCTAGGCATCGTTCAACTCCTCGCCTCTCAATTGTCGGAGCATTCTAAAATGCTCACCTCCAAGCCAATCGAAAGAAAAACTGCAATAGTCGCAAAGATATGTGCCCGACTATCTAAATGAACGTTCTGTTTGCAGTGGTAGGATGACCGTTCATCGAACTGTCTGATTACATATATATATATATATATATATATATGTAATATATATATGTAATCTCTCTTATATGTATATATATATATATAAGATATATATATATATATATATATGTAATCTCTCTTATATATATATATATATAAGAGAGAGAGAGAATGTCAGTTTGACACAGTCCAGTAGCTTTCAATTTACTCTGACTCAGCCTGCTATTAGCTGCTAACAGGCCAGGGCGGTGGATTAGCAAGCATTGGTCAGCAGAGACACCAAAAGTGACCGATGGTCTTCTCCATCCTACCACTTATCTTAATGACCGGTTTCTTTATTTAGGTTACATTTGGGATTCTAGCTCTTCCGCGTTCTGCTGACCGGTTTGACCTTCGTGTTGTTCCTAGAAGAGTTCGTCTCAAATTGATGGCGACGCACAATCTTTAAATAGATAATATATATTTGATCCATCGATTTTACTTGTTTTGCTTTCAGTGTTGAACGCTTCTTTTTCTTCTTCCATTTATGCTGTCTCTTCTGGTCGTGAGCGATCATGGCTCTCCATGACTTTCTATAATTTATGGCTCTAAGCAATATTTGTCTCCTTTCTATTCTTTTGAGGTTCTACTTTTTTTTTTATCAATTCACCCAAATCAAGGCGACAACGCCGCTACAATGCAAAGTGCTACTGGAAATGAAAAAATGAGGAAAGGAGTTTAGAAGGATCTGGAAACACATTCCTAAGCAAGAAACAAAACCTATACTCCTGTTCAAAAGATTGAGGAGGTGTATGAACCGGACGATAGGTGAAATTGTCAATTTAAGCAATCTTGTTACTCACTGCTTTCCTCTTTCCCTCTTGTCTTCAGTTAGGCCTTACGAGTGTTACATTTTAAAGCTTACTTTAGTTAGTTTTATTTAGGTAAGGGCCATAGGTGATACACGCTTGGGTGATCATGTCGCGAAAGAGACATGACTGACTGGGCTGAAAATTTTCTCGCAGTATGTTGCCATTATCAGACTTTTCTTTCTAACACATTTTTGTTCTCACTGTCTTTTAAACTTGCTCGCAGCACACACAGGGTTGAAAGGTCAGTAGATTCTGGATTTCTTTTTCAATGTGTGCACCTTAGGATGTTCGTGGAATTAACAGACGTTTGTAAAAAAATATTCCGCAGATGCCGTTGATGTTACATTGTTGTTAATAATAACCTTGATAAATCCCAAAATACATTTTGGTGCTTAAAGGAGCCTTCATTACCGATTTCGTTTTTATAAACATCATATCGGCTCCGGCAGTAATCCTGACTTTCGGTCCAGAAGTACCAAACCGGGTCCTTACTTTGTGCTACTTCCATGGATTCAAATTTTCTTTTCGGCAGAATTCATACTTTTTCGTGTTAACTCTAGATGTGCGTTGTGGTACAGTGGATATCAGCTCGGAACGAGAAACCGGGGAGCCGTGTTCAAATTCCAGTTGAATCCATTGCATTCACTTACGCACAAATACCCTTGGGAAAGGTATTAATCCATCTCTTCCTTCCAGTTATGGGTTAAATAGCAGGACAGATTGGGTTCTATAGCCTTGGTCGGCAACCAGTCTACCGCAGAAAGCAATGGCAAACTACTGCGGGATAATCTTCTACCCAGTCAGTCATGTCTCTTTCGAGACATGATCGCCCAAGCGGGTCTCACGTATGGCACTTAACTGAGTGACTAGCCAAGTGGAAGACTTCATTTTCTCACCCTCCCCTATATAATAACAAATCCGAGTTACACGTGTTTTTGTTTTTTTTTATCTTTAATCGCTGCTTCTCTGGTAATAATATATCGACTAAGAAAACTTGTTTTCTTATTGACATAGTTCTTCCTGTAGAACAGCTAGTTCTGTATATATATATATATATATAATTCCAGGTGAAGAGGACATAATGTTTTTTTTTATTTTGTGTGCTCTGGCATTTATAATAAACAGTGCTATAATGAGTATTATAGAGCTTAATATAATTATATAGTTATGAATTATTTGTACATTGCGACACGGAGATTCCTATGTTTCGAGATAGATTCTCATCATCAGGCAATGTTGCTGTTGGTTGTGCAGATGATTTACATTTAAAACATTTTAAATGCAAATCATCTGCTCAACCAACATCACACATTGCCTAATGAAACATAGAAATTTCCGTGTCGCAATGTACAATTAATTCATAACATATATATATATATATATATATATATATATATATATATATATAATGTCATTTTTCATTGCTACATGGAAATTTCTATGTTTCGAGATTAATTCTCATCATCAGGCAATGCTGGTGTGGTTGTGCAGACGATTTACATTCAAATGACAAATTCTTTCGGTTTACTGTGAATGTATGTGGGTGTTTGTTTTATGTGTGTGTGTGTGTTCGGCTAATCAGAATGGAGATTCACTTTGGGGTTTGACCTCGAGGAATTTACGTGCTAACCAACTTTTTTCCTCCTCTTTTTTCTTTTTCCTTGACCCTATTCCCCTCTTGTCTGCTTTCCTTCGAGTAAACCCCGAACTGCTATTTTTCACCTACATCTATCAATTTGCTGAAAAGTTTACTATCCTGTTACAAAGGGGAGGGGGAGGAGAATTATAAAAAAAAGATGGAAAAAAAGGGAGAACTAACTTATTCTATCTTTGGCTTTATTTTTATTTTCATTTCTATTTTTACCTAATTCATCGGTGAGCATGTTATTTAATTTAGGTTTTATCCATTTTCTAATGTCAATAATTTACAATGTCTACATATGACATTAATTTTCGTTACGTTTATTTAATAAATTTTTATTTTTAAGGGATCTAATAATAAATAGTTTTTCATATAAGCATAATGAACATGGTTCATATATATATATATATATATTGTCATCACAGCTCATCAGTACGGTTAGACTCCGATTGCTTTCTTACCCGGGATTGAAACCCGACCGAAATGGCGTCAGTCGGCGACTCTACCCCTAGGCTATGGGCGTTCGGTGGAAGTAGGCAGACTTTTTAGCGCATATCATTATACGCGCCCAATAGTTGGAGCGCTCTAATTCATTTCACTGTCAAAATAGAAGGATCTTAAAGTGTAAATCTAAAAAGATGTGGCTGATGAATAATTCTAGTTAAGTTTTGGGTTTTGAATTTTTGTTGGAAAACATCCTGAGAAGCATTTTAAGGATATATGGCAACCTGTGCTTTAAATGAAGACAAAAAAATGTTCTCCCGAGCATAGTTCAAATTTTATGAAGGCCTTTATCTAAGTAAAATGTGTGTCTTTTTATGTTTTATTGTTTACTCAAATGTTCAGTGGAAAAGGTCATAATGACATTTCTGACGTTAGATCTGGGGTTGAGACTTGGAAAGAAATGAGTATACAACTGAAATCAAAGAAAATAATTTAGATTATTTACATTGTTCGGACTGTTGTCCTCATCTTTATAACCATGTTTACGGCGTTTCAGTCGTTGTACGCTCCGGCCTTCTTCTAGGAATTTTGAACCAAACCCATTATTTCGATCACTGGGGTATCCCGTTTTCGTTCTATGTGCCATGCCATTTCCGGGAGCCATGTAATTATGTCACTTTAACTCAGCTCTCAGCTCTTTAAGTTATTTGTTCACCATTGCTGTTGACAGGTTTGAACTCACAACTCTTTCGGTTAATTCACTGGAACTAACCAACAACTGGTCTGTGTAACTTTGAGGCCAAAACGTCGTAAACATGGCAATAAAGATGAGGACAGCAGTCCGAACAGTGTAAATAATGTAAATACTTCTTCATCTCAAAAGTAGAGGCTAATACTGAAGAAAATAATTATTTATTTTTTTACACTAAATTACTTTATTTTTTCTTTTTTTTTTACAACGGTTGCAGAGATATTTGCATAACAATTTTAAAAAGTGGTCTACAATATATATTTCTTCTGTGCCATTTAATTAAAACTAGCAGTATAGCCCGGCGTTGCTCAGGTATAATAAAAGCTTTAAAACTAATCCACGATCCTGGAGCTCAGACTCAGCCTAAAGAAGATTTGTGTGAAGTTTGGTGAGAATCGGTTAAAAATTGTGAATTTGTATAAAGGACAGACAGGCAGATAAACAGACACACACACACACACACACACACACACAAACATATTGACTGTTATATATATATATATTATCAATTTTCTGCACTATTGTAAGAACTGCAACCTTGAAACTTCTGAATATCGTTTCTTATGTCTTTGTCTATGAGTGTATCAAATTTGATTAAAATCGGACCACTCCTTCTATAACCCGATATTTTCGATTATCGATTTTCGATATTTATCGGGGGTACCTCGACACAAAACGAAGCTAAGAACACTCGCAGATGCTTATAGTACAACTGTGTAAAATTTCAAGAAAATCGGTTCAGCCTTTTCGGAGTCTATAGGTAAGGGATACACACACATATAGACAAAGTTCCATTTATAAATAAGTTTAGATTTTTTAAATCGTCACATAAAAGCAATGTTCCAGTCGATATTTTTAATACATTCATGTGTGTAGAATAAGAAGAATTTATATCTGCATCATCAATATTCAGTTGTAAGTGAGAAGATCCATAGCGTTCATAATAAACATTGTCGTTTTCTGGTATTTCTCTTCTTTAAATCATTCAGTAGATTATAAAAAATCTGATTAAAATGAATAGAATTTCCAACAAGAAAGAAAGCAAAAAGCAGCAAGACATTTATTGTAATGAGAACAGAAACCAATTCAGGAGCATATTTCTTAAGGACTATTTTTTTAAAGTTATGCACATACTGTGTATTATTATCGAAACCAAGTTAAATCAAGTTTTCTTCATGTATAGAATAAATTTGGATAGAACGTTTTGAAAATTGTGCAGCCCCCGGATAGTGATGAGGTTAAAAAAATAAACTTGTAATTTTTCAGAAAAATTAACTGCTTTCATATTTCTTTGTTCAGTTATGTCAAAAATTTTTCTTTGGGATTTGAAATCTTATATATGAATACAACTTTCATAATTTTGGAAAAATATTACTTAAGTTCATTTTTTAACTGTTTCCTTAATTTGTCTGGCCTGAATCTTATTTTATATGTCTGCAGAACCTAACACTCATCAATCATCTCCAGTAATTTTTAAAAGAATCAGAGTTCATTTGTATACCAATTTCATTATTATGTCTGGTCGAAAATTAGTTTGATAGCGTTGCAAACCTCATTAATCAATCAACCCTCGTCAATTTGTAGAGAAACGAATTTAATTCATTTTGATCAGTCAGTCAGTTAAGTGTCATACGTGATACACGCTTGGGCGATCATGTCTCTTTCGAGACATGACTGACCGGGCAGAAGATTATCCCGCAGTAGGTTGCCATTGCTTTCTGCGGTAGACTGGTTGCCGACCTAGGCTATAGAACCCAATCTGTCCTACTATTTATACCCATTAACTGGAAGGAAGAGGCGGATTAATACTTTTCCCAAGGGTATTTGCGCGTAAATGAATACAATGGATTCAACTGAAATTCGAACACGGCTCCCCGGTTTCTCGTTCCGAGCCGATATCCACTGTACTACAACGCACATACAATTTGATACCATTATTCAGTCATATCTGAAACTAGTTTTATAGAATTCGAAACCTTACAATTACTTCTCGATTGTTCCTAACAATTACTTGGCCGTTCCTATTTATTTTAAAATGCTTTCCTTTCTTCCAAAAATTCTTCGTAGTTTTCGAAATATTTATCGTTTCGACTGCTTCAAATCGTTTCTTCATCTGGGAAGAAATTCTTCAATAATTAAAGCCAACAAGAAGAATCAACATTACATAGTCGTCCTGCACTGTTTTCTTTCATAATGCTGCAGGCGATAACTTCTTTTCCAATTTCCTACAGATTAGGGGTTTCCAAACTTTTTGACTTACGGGCCCCTTTATATTTCCACTATAAACGCACATGAAATCTAAATCTAATCTAAACTTATTTAGAAATGGAACTTTGTCTCTGTGTGTGTGTCTGTTACTAATAGACGCCGAAACGGCTGAACCGATTTTCTTGAAAATTTACACAGTTGTACTATAAGCGTCTGCGAGTGTTCTTAGCTAAGTTTTGTGTCGAGGTACTCCCGATAAATATAGATAATCGAAAAAATCACGTTATAGAAAGAGTGGTTCGATTTTAATCAAATTTGATATATTCATAGACAAAGACATGAGAAACGATATTCAGAAGTTTCAAGATTGCAATTCTTAAAATAGTGCAGAAAATCGATAATATATATATATAAGGCAAGATGTTTGTGTGTGTGTATCTGTTTATCTGCCTGTATGTCTGTATTTTTTTCAGCCCATTTATTTCAGTTTTTGCTTCGGGTTTGGCTCTAAGTAGGTATAATTGTAGTTCTTAGTCTCAGCCATGATACCATTTACTCAGAGGACTTATTTAGCCTTCAAATTTCAGTTTATGACGAAAAAAACTTAATCGATATCGATACGAGGAAATCAAAATTTGACTTACATCCATTAATTTTTCTTTCAGTCTACGGTTTCGCTTTAACTGGAAACAACTATTGTTTTTTAGTCTTTCGTGCCAACGTCCAAAAATGGCTGAGCTCCAGGACCATGGATTAGTTTTAAAGCTTTCATTACACCCGAGCAACGCTAGTTTATACATAAATCTTTACTAAAAATAGCTTATACTTTTGCGTTCACGTAGTAAAACCTGGTTTTAAGCTTACTTTAGACATAAGTGTTCAAATAAAATAAATTAATACTGCATGTTGATGCAAAATGTAACAAAATTAAATTTAAATTCCTTTGAATTTCACGTGATGAGTTAATTCACGGACCCCATAACTTATCTTTGTAGACCGCTGTGCTCCGCGGACCACAGTTTGAAAAACCCTGATACATATGAAATGATGGAAGCCTGTCGGTTACTCTATTGTTATGTCCATGGCAAAGGCCTGAGAAATTTCACTGTATAGTTCCACAAATGTCGGAAGCCTATCGGTTACGCTATCGTTATGTCCATGGAAAAGTTTCCAAGAAATTAGTTTCACCAATTCAGACCTTGTTAAACAAGTTAAAGGATTTGAGAAAAATATATATTCACAGATGATTCACTGGATAAAAAAAAACATCTTGACGGAATTAGATCTGCATATATCAAACATTTTATTTTCCATTTGACGCTATGATTTTTGTTTTCATGAAGAGTTCTGCATTTATGCTTCTTTAGTCAGATTTTTGTTCGTTGCTTAAATTTATTTAAGGAGTTTTTTTTTCACAGATGAATAACAAATGTTTCTTTTGAAGCAAATTATATGCTACCAATGATTTTGCTTTGCAGACAACAGATGGAAGAGAATTTTTTTAAGTTAATCTATTCCAGACATGTAATAGAAAAATAGATCAATTTCAGGATTATATCAGCTTCTTATGAAATTTTTAGATGACTCATTGCAATCATTCCCTGAATCATTTTTGCCCCTGCTGTTTATACCAGTACGTTTTGATCAATGTGTTATTTGGATTTTTGCAGTAATGTTTCATTCTCGTTCAAAAATGCTCAGTTAGGAGTGAGTAAAAGATTTATTTTTTACGGCTTATCAACCTTTAGCAGGTTATTTAAAGCCACAAAATATCTCTTGATTGTAATATTTATTTGGAGATAATCAGGTTTTATTAATATAACTACTTTTAATTAACCCATAGCCGGGGGAAAAGAAGTGGATTCATACCTTTCCCAAGGGCATTTGCGCGTAAATCAACCTGACTGAAATTCGAACTTGACGCTCCGATTCCTAATTCCGAACCTTCATCCATTACACCAACCGTACATCCAAGAATACAACACATTGTATTCCCAAGCGGTCACCCATCTAGATACTGACCAAACCCAACGTTACATAACTTTCGTGATCTTAGGAAAACCGATGTTGCAACGTAATATCGCTGCAAGCTCATCAGCTTGGAGCACTGCTTCATGCAAAATACACTTGCAGAAAGCCGAAGATCACACCTACCAAAATGTTGTCATCAAACAAAATAGCTAAGTCTTCGTAATAATGCATTCATTACTTGACTATATAAAAAAACACACTCGTAAAAATTCTTGTCACCTTTATTTTACTAGTTAATGACCTCTTAAATATTAAAATTGGACTTATGAAAATTTCCCCACGAAAGCGTATGAGAATTCATCTTCTCTCTCGTTTTTCTTCAAAAACTTCATAACTCGAAACAAGCACTTGTGAACAAAGGATTTCACTATTATGTGGTTGACTACATATTGTGGGGACCTACCTACAAATGAACTCTTGCACACCTTTATAATATGGCTACCAACTCTGAGTAGGACAGATACTGACACTGAGGAGTAGCCACAGGGAGAGTGAGTGAGTCAGGACGCCTGCGAGAGAAAGTACTCTCCAGTTCACGTTTACCTTTGTACTACATTTTCCGAGAATATAGTGTTCAACCTTATATCCGAGTCCGTGTTATCTTTCTAGCGCCCTTCGGTCATAACACTGGCGACGAAGATGAGATCCACTGTTATAGAAAGTTAACTGGAGTACTTTCACTCGCAAGCGTCCTGAATCACTCATTCACTCACTCTATGGTTACTACTCAGTAACTCCTCAGTGTCTGTATCTCAGAATTGGTAGCCATATAACTGTGTGGAAGTGTCCATTTGTAGTGCCCCACAATACAATGCCTCCAGTAACAACAGCTAATTTTGTTGTCTTGGAGTTCGTGCTATTTCATGCTTAAAATCTTAATAAGTATTGTGGGGACCTACCTACAAATGGACTCGTCCCCACCTTTATGATATGGCTATCAACTATCTACACCGAGTAGTAGCAGTCGCAAACTTACCTCTACTATTGACACTGTCTTCTCTCTGCCTTCGGGCGGAGAGCACTAACCCAGTCGTGGCTCTGCCGAAGGGTAGAGTCACGACTGGGGAAAGATAGACATATATTTTTGGCCGGGCTATTTAGCCCGGAAGACCCACATTAAAAAGACATTGTGTCACATTTTGCCTTAAGTGGTGAGGTGACTAAATACTGTCACCGAGTAGTAGCCACAGAGTGAGTGAATGAGTGAGTCAGGACGCCTGCGAGAGAAAGTACTCTCCAGTTCACGTTTAAATTTGTACTACGTTTTCCGAGAATATACTGTTCAACCTTATATCCGAGTCCTTGTTATCTTTCTATGGCCCTTCGGTCATAATAGTATATTAGACTTTTTTAATATTTTTTAATATTCTTTCAAACATGATCAATAACAACACTAAACAAACGGATAAAAACAATAACATTAATATCTTCTGCACAAATCAAATGCATAGCAAATATAAACAGGACGAATTTTCACTTCGAAACATTATCCGAAAATATGCAACTCCCATTGAGTTAAACAAAAAAAAAAAGAATTATTTATTGTACAAAATTTAACATGGCTGTGTTCGATATTATTACATAATTTTTATTATGAATATAGATTGGTTCTAAAGATTTACATAGCCATTTTAACGTTTCTTTATGTCGAACTTTTTCAGATGAGAAATTAACATTACTGATATAACTTGCTCTTCGAACCCGTATGTTCATCATTGTTGTTTTACTCACGACACTTATGTCAATGTACTCTCCTGCCATCTTGACTAATCTACACGGAGTGATGAGAAATTCTCTCTATATATGATCCACCCCACATGATTTCATTATTTCTTCCTGGAGTACATCCTTCCTACGGGAATTAAAACTGCAGCATATTTAAAATTAAACATGTTGGTAATATCAGTCAGTCAGTGTCATATGTGATACACACTTTGGGCGATCATGTCTCGAAAGAGACATGACTGACTGGACAGAAGATTATCCCGCAGTAGGTTGACATTGCTTTCTGCGGTAGACTGATTGCCAGCCAAGGCTATAGAACTCAATCTATCCTATTATTTGACTCATAGGTAGATGAAGAAAAGATGTATTATATTATGAAGTAGTAATTAGTGGGGGATCAGTTTATTACTTCATAACAATAGAAAGCCGATCTCCCAGTTTATACCTAGTAGAAGCCTTAATCATGTTTCCAACTATTATATTCAATTAGTCAGTTTAGTGCCATATGTGATACACGCTTTGGGCGATCATGTCTCGAAAGATACATGACTGACTGGGCAGAAGATTATTCCGCAGTAGGTTGCCATTGCTTTCTGCAGTAGACTGGTTGCCAACCAAGGCTATAAACCCAATCTTTCCTGCTATTTAACCCATAACTGGAGGGAAGAGACGGATTAATAGCTTTCCCAAGGGTGTTTGTGCGTAAGTGATTGCAAGGAATTCAACTGGAATTCGAACTCGGCACTCCGATTTGTCGTTCCGAGTAGTTATCCACTACACCAAAACGCAAATTCTCGTTAGTAATATAGCTAGATTAAAATAAACGATCAGATATGCAGATCAATACTTTAACTGGTTGCAAAATGAGGTGCTTATCAACAGTATTCAGACTTATTATATTAACACGTTATTTCCTCTTTGGGATTTTACTGGGGCCTCTCGCGTGCAGAGGATTGTGTAGGTAGTGAATACTAACATGCAGCACATTATTTTTTTTTTTTACATACACTACCGGCCATAATTATTTAGCAACCCCAGTGTTTTAAAAGAAATGAAGTATTTCATACTACTTTTTAGTATTTATTACAACGGGAATAATTGTAAATGAAAATAGAATGGTTCTTTTTTTAATACTGCACAATAAAATGTGCATCAAATGAATTTATGCATATTTATTAATTACCTATATTGCAGTTTCATCACTGAAAGAATGAAGAAAATTTAGGGTGATTCGGACGAGTTCATCTTTGCAAAATTTTACAACGCAAGGAAGCAAAGTAATAATAACAATAATTTACATACCGGGGTACCACATTTGCTCAAGTTTCTGTTGTGGATGCTGTGCAATTTGCAACTGCCGCCTAAACAATACCTCGATCTTAACGGGTGTCTGTAATAAAAACGTATGCGGTGCCTTTTTCAATGTCCCAGACAAATGTAGTCAAGAATACTAGCGGAAAACACTCTTACAGGTTCAGGCATCCACAAGGCGTGGTTAGAATGATTTGGGGAGATAGAATTATAGGTGGGAAAATTGGTTGGTCTGTAGTGAACAAAACAAGTTTTAGATTTTAAAATTCAAACGCTCAACAGTGACTCATTGATTTTGTTATAAATCAACGAATTTATAAATTTTGATTAACACACACAAAACTCGCGAAATTTCACACCTCGAAGTGTTTTTCGGCCAGTAGAAAACATCTAGAAACAAAATAGAAAGGCCAGAATCACATCCTGGAGTGAATTTCCAAATGATTTTTTGGAACCCCACTAACGAAATAAAAGTGCAAGTTCGATCGTCACCAGAGAGAAAGGAGACGAGCGTAATTAACATGTCCCTTGACAAACATCAAGCGATCGCTTTTATTCTCGCTATTTTTCTCTCTTACCTCTCTTTCTCACTCACCTACTTCCTTTTCACCATTCACCCTGAGTGATAACTTCAAAAACAATCCTACCCAACAATAATACATACATACATACATACGTTCCTGCCTACGTACACATAAACTCATTCCTGGAAGGACTACTACGAACTCTTGATACCCTTAAATTCTTAATACTGTTTCTCATTGAACATTAACTTCTACCAATTCATATTGTTATTTTCCATTAATAAATTTCTATTTTAACATAGAAAAGGTATACTTTTATTCTTCCAATGATTGCGAATAATTTTAACTTGTAAGGGAGTTCGGTTATATTTCACACAAGGCCAATCCCCTCCCCCCCAAAAAGAAAAAACATTAAAAATCTCTCTACTTTCAGAGGCTTATGACGACTCTCAAATGGTAGTAAGATGTGTGATCAGACATGCACTCATGTTTTCGACTAAAAACTCTTAGAGCCCTCATCTTTATAGATGACATTTCTCCATTATATTCAACGAAGAAAATGAATACGTATTTCAGTAAAATGCGTCTGAAAGACGTCTTATTTTGAATGATTTATCAGACAAGTTTGCTCATATCTTAAATGATACGGCATTTCAGATTTTGATTTTGTTTCTTAGCACACACAGGAAATATCAGTTTAAGTTTCTGATAGTGTTCTCTTGAAATTCTTTCAGATTGTCGAATAACTAACAGTTACTCTATCACAAAATTCCACCTGGTAATAAAAGCTGTGCAGATGCGCTTGAAACAGTCGCTTATTTTTTTCACTTTCTTTTCAGCCCTGGGGTCTGTAACTACCAATTTTAGATCTGATATAATCGATATAATTTGAAGATATTAGAGAAAATTACGAGAATTATATTTCTCAAGAGAGTCATTTGGATTATATTATAGCAGAAGCCCTTTGGGTAAGACCTTAACCCATTAATAAAAATCAGCGACTGCTTCCAAATATTTTAGATTTGGTTTTGACTGTAATTTTGTTTGGTTCTCAAATTGGATTAAAAGTAATTTGCACCTTAGTAAAAAAAAAAAAATCTTTTACTTACTGTTTTGAGGCAATGACTTTTACAAACAATTTTAGCAACTAAGAATTTCACGCGAAACAATTCTGTTTACACAGACGAGTCTGTTTGTCATAAGTGAAAATATTTTATCAATAAAACGATTTTTTTTTAGTATTTGTCCCTACAAACGGCCATAAATCAAATTTACTGAGGGCTATGTCCTTAATACGACACCGATAACAGCTCTTGTTAAATTGACTACGTGTTTCACCTTCGTTTGATAGGCGTTCTGAGATCAAAACAGAGAAAATGCAAAACGCCTAGTCAGCAAAAGAGTTTTCTCCGGGTTATCGAACATTTCTTCGGTTTACTCATCCTATCAACACACACACATACACACGTGTATATATATATATATATATATATATATATATATATATATATAATCTTAGTAATAGTAAGAACTAAGGGAATAACAATTCAAAATTCATAACATTTACTTTCTAAAAGTATTCGATATGTAGTAGAACAATATATATCGTACTATTTTTATTATAATGGGTATTTGTAATAATGTTTTATTATATATACGAATACTACTAATAATATATTACTATATATATATATATATATATATATATAAATTCAGATGAAACTTAGCCAGGAAATAGCCATTTTCATCATGTCATTTTAAAACACGCATTTTTCAACCCCTTATAAACAGAGTGAGAAAAAATTCTAAGCCCAGAGATTAGCTTTGGTAAAGGAAGGGGTTAGGAAGTATTGGTTTTATTACGGTTAAGCTAGGGAAATTTAATAGTAATTTTTCTTTGGTAGTGGGCGGTATGTGGCTTGACCCCTGACTTAGTAGTGCTAGGTGGTGTGGAAGTAACTGCTTGGCCAAATTTTAAAGTAAACCAGCAGTGTTTGAATTCTGAGTTCTCCAGCATTTCAGTCAATTTAGTGCCATACGTGAAACACGCTTGAGCGATCATGCCTCGAAAGAGACATGACTGACTGGGCAGAAGATTATCCCGCAGTAGGTTGCCATTGCTTTCTGCGGTACTCCAGCATTGCTTTGTTTTAAAAAGTACTCAATACAACATATATCACAGAGCAAAATATAATTATAATTATTATTTTTTTTTATTTAAAATTAATTTTATTTACATTGCGACACGGAAATTTCTATGTATCAAGATTTTACGTCGTCATCAGACAATGCTGACTTGTTGTGAAAATGATTTACATTTGAATGTAATAAACAATTTACCTGTTATTTAAAGAGTTGATATGGATGGGAGAAGACAGAAAAATTCATGTCTGTGTTTAATTTATCTAATCAGAATGAAGTTCAACTTTTAAATTTGAAAACATCTAATCTAAACTTATTTATAAATGGAACTTTGTGTGTGTGTGTCCGTTACCTATAGACTCCGAAACGGCTGAGCTGGTTTTCTTGAAAATTTGAACAGTTGAACTATAAGCGTCTGCGAGTGTTCTTAGCTAGGTTTTGTGTCGAGGTACCCTCGATAAATATCGAAAATCGATAATCGGGTTATAGAAGGAGTGGTCCGATTTTAATCAAATTTCATACACTCATAGACAAAGACATAAGAAACGATATTCAGAAGTTTCAAGGTTGCAGTTCTTACAATAATGCAGAAAATCGATTATATATATATATATATATATATATATATATAAAAGGCAAGATGTTTGTGTGTGTGTTTGTTTATCTCCCTGAATGTCTGCATTTTTTTCAGCCCATTTATTTCAGTTTTTGCTTTGGGTTTGGCTCTAAGTAGGTATAATTGTAGTTCTTAGTCTCAGCCATGATGCCATTTACTCAGAACTTATTTAGCCTTCAAAATTCAGTTCACGACGAAAAAACCTTATTTGATATCAAGACAAGGAAATCAAAATTTGACTTACATCCATTCATTTTTCTTTCAGTCTATGGTTTCGCTTTAACTAGAAACAAGTATTGCTTTTTAGTCTTTCGTGCCAACGTTTAAAGAGTCTGGGCTCCAGGACCATGGATTAGTTTTAAAGCTTTCATTACACCCGACCAACGCCGGGCTATACTGCTAGTAGGTTATATGTTTGGGGAATACAGTTTTATTTTTCAAACTTTAGAACAAAGTGTCAGTCGATTGAGTCACCATCAAAATTCTTTCTTTCGTTGCGATCAATCCATTTTTGTTACAAGATTATTGTCTTAGTATTCTCTGTATTCCAGCATTTTTTTAAATAAAAAGAAAGGAAATATAAAATATTTTTGATTTGACTTAAACGGACCTTTGAGCATGATTATACTATTTTTATTTTGGTTCAGAGTGCATTTTTTCTCAATTTGTAAAAGTTTTAATGTCTATTTAATCATTATTAGATCATCATATAAAACAAAGTATCGGATATATAATTTTACGTGTTAATGTAACAAAAGGAAAAAAATGATTGACTAAAACTCAGAGTTAAAATGCAGACAAATATTTAATTCACAAAACATGAGATAAAAATATTTACAAATATACAGTTTTGCATTCAAATAGAAACATAGAGTCTACTACTGGCAGGCGAAGTGCTACGAGGAAGGGAAGGGAAGGTGTCAAATTTCTTTACCCAGTTAAGTTGTCTAGGAATTAAGTGCTATACTTTTAGGAAATTTTTAAATTCGTATAAAAAAACTAATTATGGACTTGGTCAATGAAAGAGTCAAAAATATGTATTTACCCAGCTTGTTCCAAGAGGTTCTCTTTCAGGTTTTAATTGTTCGGACTGTTTCTGTGAGATTCTTTCGGCTGGATATAGATCCTTGAATCTTAAACGGAGTTGATATGACAGCAAATCCTTTTAACAATTCTTTCAAGTTTTAGTTTGTCGTCGACTTAGAGAGATTCTTTCGGCTGGATATATTTCCTTGAATCGAAACCGGTGCTGATGAGGTCAGCACATCCTTTTATCAACTGTTTCAAGTTTTAGTTTTTGTCGTGGACTTAGAGAGGTTCTTTCGGCTAGATATACATCCCCCAATTTTAACCGGAGTTGTAGGGGTCAACCCATCCTGCTATCAACTGACTGCTCCATGCCCAAAACCTATTTTTATAGGGGCTAACACCTAATTTGCATATTTCTAGAACCTTTCGAATTCTTTCGACTCTACTGGAACTTTGTACTATCTTCCAAACTTTCTATTTCTATTTTCCTTATTTTGACGACTACTTCATGAATTAAAACCTTTTGGGAACAACACATAGGACTCAATAGAATCCATTACTATAACTTTTTATACATTATTAATATTATTTATCTATATATAAATGCATACTTCTGACAATAAATTAATGGATATTATTTTATGAAGAATTTTTAACCATTATTCTAAGGTGGACATTTTACAATATTTAAATAAAACATTTCATTACGTTTATTCAATAGATTTTTATTCTTAAGAAATTTAATAACAGATAGTTTTTCATATAGGCACAAGGGGCATCGGTCGTTTAAGAACTTACATATTCTAGCTTTTTTAAAATTTTCCATTTTATTGTTTGAGTTTTATTTGTTTCTTTTAGATACATTATTATTAAATGAAGAAGTGTGTTGATAAAATCTTTTTTGAGCAAATTCTTAGTACGACTAACATAAATCTTTATATTACTAGGTTTTTCCGGAGAAGAGTTTGAGTTTTGTTTAACGGTATATCAACACCTCGGTGGGTTATTTAATTCCCAAAAAGTAGGGGTTTAAGGTATTTTTTTAATGTTTGGTTATAGTGAGAAGGTTGATTTAGTCAGATTTCAATGAAATTATTTCTATTTTCGAAAACTGAAGATGTCTTCTAATTTTGTATTTAAAAGTGTATTGCTGGTAGTAATTATTTTCCTTCAAAAACGTGTTATGGTAATAATTGTTTCCTTTGAAAATGTACTGTTCGTAATATTTTTCTTCAAACATGTATATATTTCTATTGAAGTCTATTTTTATATTTTCATAGTGTTCTTACCCCAGTTTGGAGGTTAACTATTTGCCCATAGTTAGAACCCTGGCAGGTGCTACTAATCTGAATCATGGTGGACCTGAGAACAACAGCAATTAAAAGCTGGTTTCATGCTCCTCACAACCTTGAACTCAGAGGCCTTGCTGTCGCATATAGTTTACTGTCATACTTAGGACCTTTCCGTAGAAGAAATAGAACATTGATAAACTATTGATTCTGTAAGGCACTTGTTTTCCAAAGGACACTCTATAAGGTTTCTGCAATTACATTTATTACTGTCTAAATTATTGATTTCAGTTTTTGGAAGATTTTTATTTTGGATTTTAGAGAGAAGATCTACCTCCGAAGAAAAAATAGAAATTAAAAGATTATTTAGTATACACCCACTTTTCAACCAAACAGCAGTAAATTAGGCAAAAAAAGTCCTCACTTTGATTAAGAAACATTTCCCGAGTAATAATCCATTAAGTAAGATTGTCAATAAAAAACACTAAAATTAAGTTATAGTTGTACGGATAATCTGGAAAAAAATTATAAAACATCATAATAATATTTTGAATAAAAATTTAAATCTAATAGTAGAAGTGTAAAGTGTAGATAAACTACTTTAATAATAAAGTGGTACAACGAGGAGATATATACAATATTTACAGTCTCTCGCAGTAGTAGATGTTACATCACGAAGTCCGTGATAATAACAACTCCCCGTGCTAAACGCACTTTGTCTTTTATACATCCGGGCGACCGGGTGTTACATGGTATGTGCCACGACACTAATTGAAAATACTTTCTGGTTGTATCTGATAAGGTAATTTAATGTATTACCCCCGCACATTATTTTGAAGAAAAATCCTTACAAACTTTCTTTACACACTTTTCTGTCTTTTATTGTAACAATGATCCACGCGAAAACCACATGTCGGCTAAACGCGTCGTTTAAAAGCTTTTCAAACCTATTTACTCAATGGTGTCTATATCTATCGCCGCCGTCAGATACAATTAAAATGCGTCTTTTCATTGTCGATGTTTTTAATCCCTGTCTTAAGGCTGGAATTGTAAATTTTAATCCCTGTTCTAAGGCCGAAAATATTTATTTTAATCCCTGTTCTAAGGCCGAAAATATTTATTTTAATCCCTGTTCTAAGGCCGAAAATATTTATTTTAATCCCTGTTCTAAGGCCGAAAATATTTATTTTAATCCCTGTTCTAAGGCCGAAAATATTTATTTTAATCCCTGTTCTAATGCTGAAGATGTTCATTTTAATCCCTGTTCTAAGGCCGAAAATATTGATTTTGATCCCTGTTCTAAGGCTGAAAATATTTATTTTAATCCCTGTTCTAAGGCTGAAGATATTTATTTTAATTCCTGTTCTAATGCTGAAGATATTTATTTTAATCCCTGTTCTAAGGCTGAAGATATTTATTTTAATCCCTGTTTTAAGGCTGAAGATATTTATTTTAATCCCTGTTCTAATGCTGAAGAAATTTATTTTAATCCCTGTTCTAAGGCTGAAGAAATTTATTTTAATCCCTGTTCTAAGGCTGAAGAAATTTATTTTAATCCCTGTTCTAATGCTGAAGATATTTATTTTAATCCCTGTTCTAATGCTGAAGATATTTATTTTAATCCCTGTTCTAATGCTGAAGATATTTATTTTAATCCCTGTTCTAAGGCTGAAGATATTTATTTTAATCCCTTTTCTATGGATAAAAATATTGGTTTTAATATTTGTTCTACAGCTGAAATTTTTTATTATAGTCTCTGTTCTACAGCTGAAAATGTTGGTTGATTTTAATCTAGGTACGTTCACTAAATTGCTAAAAAACGGCATAGTATGAATAAAAAGGCCACAAACTTAATAAAAACGAATTTCTTCCATCAAAATATTTACATTATTATTAAGAGGAAAGATCAAAGTAATTTTAAATTATTTTTAATTTTTTTATAATCTCTTCTAACATGTTTTTTGGCAGAAAATCATGTTTTGATTTGAGTTAGCGAGTAATCAAAACGTTACAACTGTTTACAATGGATAACGTAATGATGGCGTCATCCTTTTATTTTCCGGTGACAAACTCATTAATTTGGAAATTTTCGCAAAAATCAAATAATTATCGGATTTTAATGAAACTTTCAGTACTCATTCGCAAATGAATTAACTATTTTTTAAATATCTGGGTAATTTTTTTTTCACTTCTGTTACCCATTAAATTTTAGTAAATTTTACTTTGTTGCGGTAAATGGTTTTATTAGTTTAACGCAGGACTCATTGGGGAATATAAATCAGTTATTTTTCATTTTAAATTTGGCCTCTCTATCCAAAAATCTGCTCCGAAGAGTAAAATAAAAATGCAATAAAACCCTGATATTATTTAATTTAATAAGCTTTTAATTATTTGAATAAATAATACAAATCAATGACATTATAGTCAGGAGAAAAAATTGATTACTAATGAAATTTTAAAAGAATTGTTTTCATTTTTTTATAATTATAATATCTTCAAAAGTTTCAAAAACATTTTAAAAATACTTCAAAGATTTTTTGCGGTTATTATAATAATAATTGAATATTATATTGTCTGTCGAAAATTGAAATATTTAACACAAATCGTTTGGTTTTCATATTTCTTAAATATATATTTTTTGTGTGTATTTGATTTGAAGTTTTCTTTTTGTATGGTAATTTCTATGTGAAAATTAAAAGGTCAGAGTTTCTTCCCCTTACCCGAAAAATATTTTTGTACAACTTTGTCACTTGTGAACGTTATACACGTTTATCTTATTTCTGATCAACAACCTGTCAACACGTTTGATATAAGGCGGACAGGTCAAAAGGTTCAACTCTGTGATTGAGAAATAGTTTTATTATAAATATCACGCTATAAATAATTAATACTTCTGTAAATCAGATCAATTTAACATAAAATTTGCTAATTTTCTAAAAATAAAGTGTCACATATGTATATTTTATTTTTGCAATATCTTTAAAACGGAGAATTAACTTTTGTTAACAAATGTGTCGATCGCTCAAAAACGGCGGCAAAATTCAAACATTTAAATAATCTCAAACTTTTATATTCCAATCAATTTAATTTCTGTTTGAAATAAACCAGAATATTTTGCTTACTGGAAATACTAAATTTAATTATTTAACTTTCAATTAAACTAAAACAAAAGTTTCAAGAAAACTTTTTCATTTTTAGAATTCAGTTTAAATGTTAGATATCGGAAATGAGGTGAGGTTTGTATTTTAATCCCTTTTCAAAGCCTGAAAATGTTGATTGTAATCCCTGTTCAAAGGCTGAAATTCGTTGATGTTTTCAATTCCTGACGAAAGCCTGAAATTGTTGGCGATTTCAATCCTTGTTCAAATGGTGAAATTATCCAATAATATTTTAAATTGTTTTAAAACCACAAACAGGTAGTAAAAATGATTACACTATTGTTAATTTCCCTGGTGCATCTGCAAATGCTCACATTCCATAAAGATACCAGTTCTACGATACCTTGGAGCATAATAACATTGATTCCTTTCAGAATTTCCCACAAATTTCGTAATTGTTCTTAGGCGCAGAATGAGGAAATGCAATAATTAAATCGTAAAACAAAACGGCCTCCATTCGTTAAATAAAACGAAATCCCTGCTTTATTCATTGACATCTGTAAAAGGAACTTTATATCGTACGTAAAACTGCCACAATGGAATCGACTAGTCACTTAGCTTCATATAACTCAACGAAGAAAATTGAAGGAATTCTTTTATTTTTTTAGTCGAGAAAATACTTCTTTGAGAATTTGAAATTGTTTGTTATGGAACCCGGCATTTCGGGCTTATACAGTTATGTCTCTATTAGTGAAAATGTGCGTATAACAGCAAACAAAACAAAGCTGCCTATTCTTGAATAAAATTAATAACATGTCATTCATTTTCTTCCAAAACGAAGTTTACTCTTTGGTCCAGGAGTTGTTGGTGTCAAATGTTTTATGACATGTTCTGTGGCAGTTAATTTATGAACGTATACACAAGGCATTTCTTTCTTTTCGCTTCGTTTCTTTTTATATGTGGGTAATTCATTTTATGGACTTTCTTTGTTAATAAAAGGCTAAAGATTTCAAATATACTTTCAACATAAACGTGTTGCTGTACTCTGAAAAGTATCGTTTTTCTTATATTGAAATCATTCATGGTATGGGTTTCTTTTGCTTGCTAACTTACAAAGGATTTCAAATGTTCGAGTTTTATAAATCGAGGGAAAAAAAGGCGGCATTTGGTTCATTATTTATTTCTTTCATTGGATTTATCATGCTCTTTTGTCCCGAGTGTTTTAAGATTAAAAACATTCATGTTTAATATATATATATATATATATATATATATATAGTTTTATGCAATCTTCCCATGTTGAGTGCCTTGACATGGGATAATGTTTAGCGACCTGGTCAGGCTGAATGTTAAAATATTTACTAAGTTTTAACTTAGGAAAAGTCGAAACGAAACTTGGAAGCCAAAATAATTTACACTTTCTTATTAAGTGTACCGCAAAAGTAACTAGCAAAGTACTTTAGTTAGTAACAGCAACAAAAAATAAATAAATAAAAAATTAAAAAATAAAATGAGACCAATCCTACCGGGCTTACCATGTGCAGAAAACAAACTGAAAAGTTGCGCAAAAAATTTCGGAAGACAATGTTACCAAAATACAATTAAACTCTTTTTTTTTCTTTTTTTTTTTTTTTTTTTTTTTCAGATATTGTTGGCGAGTGTTACTTCTGGGTTGTGAGTTCGATTTGCACCAGGTTCCCGATACCTGTGTTATTATCCCCAAAGTTGAACTTCGTAAATAAGTTTAACGTAGCAGATGTTTTTCATTCTCTGCGGGACTATATATTCACGCAGAGGACCAACTATAGGATAGGTTTTGCTTATGCAACCCTAATTTTAGGTATGAAACTGCGCTTTCCTTAAAATACTAAAAATTGAAAGAAAATAACCTAAATCCACAAATAAAGTGGAAGCTGATAGGCAAGACAAGAACTCCTAATAGCTTAAAGGATAGATGTAATCTATGTTTAACAGAAAAAATTAAGATTTTGAAATTTCAATATCAGTATGTACTTCTGAATAAACGTAGAGAAATCATTCGTATGTGTTGTTACAGAAATAAATTTAAATTGCATTAAATATCTTATTATTTCATTTAGTCACAATACGATTTTTCTTAAATTTGGCAAAACAGTAACTCCTTGCCTCTTACCTACCACTACTAACCCAATGGTCAAGCCACAGGCGTTCCACTACCATAAGATAAATTACTACTAAGATTCCTCTAGCTTAATTCTATAATAGCCGACATTCCCTACCCCCTTCCTTTACTATACCCTGCCTCCGGCATTAGAATTTTTTTTATCTTTTGATTAAACGGGGTTGACAATGAATGTCAATGAATGAACTGACATGTTGAAAATGGCTATTTCCCCTGTTAACTATATATATATATATATATATATATATATATTATTCAAAATTTAAAACAGCTAATCTCATCGTTAAAAACAATATTTCACCTGCAAGATGATAACTGTAGCAAAACAATATTATTTACGAATTTACATGTCATTCTTTTTCATCGTTTCAACCCAAGCAAGGCAGTAATGCCACTGATGCGCAGGAGGCTACATAAGAAATTAGATAGGAGAAGAATAAAGAGAAAGACGAACCAGTACAAGAGGTGTCAGCAAAAGGAGCAAGAGAAAGATAAGAATACAGGTGTGATGACAGTTGCAAAGTAGAGAGAAAAGAAAAGAGGATATACCGGGTGAGGTAGAAAGAACTGGAGTCAAGTGGTTAAGAGATGGGCATTGACATTGCATTTAAATTCCCGGAAGCTGTAGCTGTCATGGAAGGGAGTTCCACAGGCGGGAAGTGCGAGAAAATAAGCTGATACAGTAGAATAGTCTGCTGCATTTGGTTGATCTGTGAATGGATGGAACCCAGTTGCCAGTCTGGTTGTACGAGTAAACTCATATGGCAGGGGCACCAGTGACTTAAGTTCGTCGGAGCAGATGACATGAATATATTTATAGAACAGACAGAGGGAAGCCACGTCCCGTCGGAGAAAAAGTGGCTGGAGTCGAGCCGCAAAGTCGGTACCTATCACATTACTGATTCTCCTTTGGAGCCTGTCGATGGGTTAACTGACTCGAAGACTGACGCTGCATCTCTCAGAACAGAGCTCAATTTGATCTCATTTCAACACACGCGGAGCCCAATCAAACGCCGGAACATATTTGTTGACGAAACAAATATCATAGCATCATCCACATGCGGAAAAGAAAAGGCTAAAAATAATGGAGACATTATAAATAATAAAAAAAAGAAAAATACGGCACACAATATCAACTACGAACACGCTAATAACGTGCTTACCGTGTTCAGAACATAAAAGACACACACGACTCTACAATCATACATACCACTACATATACTGTTACACGTAAAATAAAATCCATCCTCGATAATGGCTAACAAGCTAACCGAAAGCACTCGGAAAAACAAAACATTTGGAAAACTTTTATATAATTCATGTCCTCAAAAAAAAAAGCATGAGACCACAGAAAAAATTGCATAAAAAATTTAATCATAATACCGTGTCTGTCATTTTTAATGAAACCTGTATAAAAGAGAGGTTGCTGCCTAAATGCACGTACGCAGATGAACAGTCGTTACGTGTTGGATACCCACTAACTCAAATCAAAACAAGATTTTCTACCAAAATTTCGAACATATTAAAAGGGATTAAATTTTTTTTTTAAATAATTTAAAATTACTTTTGTCTTTTCTCTTAGTAATAATATAAACATTTTGATGGAAAAAGTTCGTTTTTATTAAGTTTGGGACCTTTTTTTTATTCAGCCAATGCTGTTTTTTAGCGATTTAGTATATATATATATATATATATATATATAACTATGAATTAATTGTACATTGTGACTCGGAAATTTCTATGTTTCGAGATAGATTCTCATCATCAGGCAATGTTGCTGTTGATTGTGCAGATTATTTACATTTAAATAGTAAAACCTTTGGTGTGCTGTGTATGCATGTGGGAAGATACAAAGTTTACATGTGTGTGTTTACATGCGAAGATTCATTTTGGAATTTGGCCCCAAAGAATACATACTAACCAACTTTGTTTATTTTTTTATTTTATTTTTTTTCATTTTTCCTTCCTCCCTTACATTAAGTTTGATAATATTTATTATATTGACCACTGTTTACAACAAAATAAATGCCGGAGCACTCAAAAAAGTAAAACCTTGAGTTCTCTTCACCGGGAAATATATATATATATATATATATATATATATATATATATATATATATATATATGAATACTTTAGCTCCCATGAATGTTATTTATGACAATATGATATATAATTTTCACTGGATATTCGATAAAACTGTCTTCAAAATAAGGATGCGTTTTATACACCGAAAAATATGGTAGTTTATTTAACCGGCGCATTTAGTAAATCGGCTAAATTCCTATGACTTAAGCAATGACATTCGCTTCTTATCTGTGTTAGTCGGAGTTTCTCCCATTTTTTTTTTAAATATCTTATCTATTTTTTGATGAAAGATATACGCCTTGTTTTTGCAACAAATTTGTCGCCTCCAAAACTGCAGGCCGTTATCGGGTGTGGGTGTGGTGAGTGCTTTAACACGACCGGTTGTGATTTGACCGTTTCCCCACTTCGAGATTTTTCTCGCACTCGCCGCATTCTGCAGACAGACGCCATTTCGGCAGAAGAATTATTACCACAGCACCATCCACATGCCCCTGGTCTGTATGATAAGCGATCATTTTGAAGTCCCAATTAACGCTAATTTAAGGATCGGCATAAAAAAAAATACAGCATACAGCGGAGACTTCCAACCACATGTTTATTCTTCTTCTTTTATGTGCCATGTCCTTTCAGGACGTAGGCGATCATGGCTTTCCACATCTCCCTGTCTCTGGTGGTTCTTAGCACGCTTTCTTCTGTTGCACTACCCGAACCCCGCTCTGCCATCCATTAGCTGAAGCCCATAAATCTAGAATATAAATGTGTAGAAACTGGCATGGCCACAAAATGAGGGATCAGCTTATATATTGTTTATAATATAGATTTGATCCCTTACTTTATATCCACATCATAATTCATGGCCAGTTGGCATATATCTTCTTCTATGTGCCTTGTCCTTTCATGATGTAGGCGATCATGGCTTTCCACGTTTCCCTATCCCTGGTGGCTCTGAGCTCTTACACCATGCAACACCCGTTCCGTCATCCACCTGATCAGGTCTTCCAAATATGTTATCCGCTGCTTTCCTCTGTCTCTTTTTCCCTCTATCTGGCCTGTTAGTATCAGGTTCCCCAAGCCCTCCTTCCTCATTGCATGTCCCAGGAACTTCAGCTGTCTCTTCCTTTTCGTCTCCATCCTTTCCAAAATCTCGTCATTGCTCACATGCTCGGTCCATGATATCCGCAGCATCCTTCTGTAGAACCACATTTCAGTTGCTTCAAGTTTTTCCTTCATCTTCGAAGATATTGTCCAACATTCACTGCCATATTGAAGAACCGACATCACATAGCAATCCAGTAGTCTCCTCTTTGACTTGGCACGAAAGAATTATTTCTGCATTTATGTGATGATAAACATTCACACTTACCAGAGCCAACGCATTAAAGGTGTTTTGCTTGTCTGGCTGCTGTGTTGTGTTGTGATGGATGCGTGCGTAAACCCACGCTAGACTATTCGTCGTTTCGTCAGCTGCGTCCTCCCCTCACGCAAGTTTGTTTCCAAGAAAGGTATATTCTTCGACCTCTGTCATTTTATGCTAATTGGTACGAGCCGGGAGCTCCGAGTAAGAACGAGGCCGACGGCGATGATTGGTGCGTCGGCAATGGTTTTTGTCCATAAAAAGGGTCTGAGACAATGGCTGCCAGTGCCGGTGGAACCGTGGTGACGTGCACTGGTATAGAGATTCGTATTGAGTTACGACTACGCTATCTTCAAGCCTACGAGTGGAGCGAGCGGTGTAACCGAACCGTGACAGTTTGTTTGTTTGTTTGGAGATTTAACGACCTATCAATCCTTATAACCAATGATTTTTGGGTAAGGTTATTTTATTTTTACAACATTTTTCTTTTCGAGTATCAAGATTCATTGGGGACCCTGCTCTTAAAACCAAATCCTATTCTTGTTATTTAACCCATAACTGGAGGGAAGGGACGAATTAATACTTTTCCCAAGGGTACCAGTGCTTAAGTGAATGCAGGGTATTCAAGTGGAATTCGAACTCGGCTCACCGATTTCTCTTTCCGAGCCGATATCCACTGCACTACAACGCACATCCGTCACTAAACGCTTTCAGAACCTGGTATTCCCAAGCGGTCACCCATCTAAGTACTGACTAGGCGCAACGTTGCTTAACTTCGGTGATCGAGCGAGAACCGGTGTATTCAATGTGATATGACCGTAAGCCCGAAACGTGACAGAAATCCGCTGTTTAACTCCAATTTGGCCATATAATTCTCATAGCCAGAAATAAAAGAATACACTGTATTCTGACAATCATTTTAATTTCACATTTATATCAGTCAGTTAAGTGTCCTACGTGATACACACTTAGGCAATCATGTCCGACGGGGCAGAATATTTTCCCGCGGTAGGTTGCCATTATTTTCTGCAGTAGACTGGTTGCCAACCAAGGAACACAATCTGGATTTTTAGTTTTTAACTACATAGTAAAATTAAAAATTTAACATATTTTCAGCAATTATATAATATTTTATAGAATTTTAGTTTACCTTTATAGCCATTTCGTTTAAATATACATTCTGAATAAATAAAAATTAAAGTAATATAAAACTTTAAAAATAATTTTACAATTTAATAAGAAAGAACGCAATTGAAATAACCGAACTAACTCAATTTTTGAAATGTTATGCTAATTAGAAATTTTACAGAACAGAAAAATTATTTCAGTAGACGATTGATTAATGGAACGTCATGTTTTTCTAAGAAAGCAGACGGGTGTTAGAGACGCGATTTCGATACACGGAGTTAACATTTATTTCTCTGGATACTGTCTATTTTCTTTTTATTGTATCTCTTTGTCCTTTCTTTTTCTCTTTTTCTTTCTCTTCATTTTTTCTGTTTTCTCTCTTTTTTTTTCTCTTCTTTCCATTAATCATTCGTCTACTTTTTCTTTATCCTTGCTTTTTTCTATTATTTGAGGTTCTTTTTAAATGAGCGAGAATTTTTTCGTACATAATCGTTTCAAATGTCTATTCTAAATATGGACATGTGAGCGTCTATGTGCGTTGTGGTGCATTGGATATCGGCTCGGAACGAGAAATCGAGGAGCCGAGTTCGAATTCTAGCTGAATTCATTGCATTCACTTACGCGCAAATACTTGTGGGAAAGGTATTAATCCGTATATTCCTTCCAGTTATGGGTTAAAGAACAGGACAGATTGGGTTCTATAGCCTTGGTTGGCATCCAGTCTACCGCAGAAAGCAATGGCAACCTACTGCGGAATAATCTTCTGCCCAGTCAGTCATGTCTCTTTCGAGACATGATCGCCCAAGCGTGTATCACGTATGGCACCTGATTGACTGAGCGTCTATGTAAAAACAAATTTTTAAGGGATTTTTGAGGACCAACTGTTGTACCATTTGGGTCTGAAGAGCCGCAGTATGCAGTGAAATATGTATTACCCATTGTAATAATCTAAAATCATTTTCTAATTCATATTAAATAAATGAATTTAACATTGAGTTCTTTTGAGTTCGTCTCTATCGGAATTTACCTGGATAGTATACCAAGTGGGCTACGTTATGTATATACCCGCTTTAACTTAACTGACTCTGCCACGAAGATGATTTGCCGATCAAGCAAAATCTGAACAGTGCCTTGAAGCGAAATCCTTTTTGTCATAGTCTTCGAATTATGATATCCGCTTAGTTTCTTCCTTAAATATAAACAAAGTAATTTTACAAAGAATTAATGGATTTTTCATTTATTAATCCCACAGATCTTTAAACAGTATATTCATTTATTTTCGTCTAACAGTCTAAATATTTCTCCTCCTTGATTAGCATAAAAAAAACTGGCACGATCAATATCAATATTCGATCACGTGACCACAATAGTATCAACTATAAGCACGCATGATCAGAAGGCAATGTGACAAACCGAAGTACCTCCCCAAAATCGCTGAAAGAACAGCATAGTCAGAAGGGAAAAGGTCCCAAACTAAATAAAAACAAAGTTCTACCGGCAAAAAGTTTATATTACCATTAAGAGGATAGAACAAAGCATTTTTTAAATATTTTTAAAAAATTTTAATTATTTCTAAGACGTTCGAAATTGTTGTAGAAAGTCTTTTTTTTTATTACGTAAGCGCGATATTCAAATTGCCGCTATTTTATTAAGTAAACAAACGTAATTGTTACGCAATGCACATTTTTTGGCCGTGAAAGACACATTAATTTGGAAATTCTTGCATAAGTCAAATAATGCTTGGATTTTGATGAAAACTTCAGGACTTATTCCTAATTAACCGAAATCAATGTTGAAGTAATTATTTTGTATAAAATATTGGTAAAAAAATTTTTTTTTTTGCATATGTTACTCCCCACCAATTAATTTCCACAAATGCTTAAAAATTCGAATTTTGTCCACAATAAGCCTAATATAATTAAATTCGGGAGTCATTGGGGAATGCTAATCAACAGTTTTATTTTTCTCCAATAGAGCCCCTTTTCTAAAAAATTGGTCCGAATTGCAAAAAATGCAATAATTATGCTAATTTCTATGTGGATAAACTTTTGATTGCTTTTATGAACAATATAAATTAAGCGTATCATAGTCTGAAAAGAAAAAAAAATTCAATGAATAATGAATTTTTACAAGAATTATTTTCATTTTTTTTTTTAATTATATTTAAAAATTATTTATAAAAAGTTTAAAATTATTGTTAAATTTCTTCCTCAACGTGTCCGGCTAGGTTATGTAATTAATGCATGAAGACTACAATCACTAATCGAAAATGTAAAAGCTTAATACAAATGATTGAGCCATTAGATTTTTAAAATAATTAAAACATTTTAATTGTGTGCATTTTTTACGGTTGGCCGTACGTGATATTTACGTGATTAAAGGGTTGTCTTCCCTTACATAAAAAAAAACTTACATTCGTATAATTTTGTCGCCTCCGGCCTCCCTACTTTAGCCTTGTTTATAACTTCCGGTTGTCATTAAGTCACTCGGCACTTGAGATAGCCGGCGTATATCGGATTACCTTAGCTAATAAAATGTTATAGCAAATATTTCAGAGAGTAAGCAAGTACTTTTGTTTGAAAAACAGATAAAGGTAAGTTTTAACTTAAAAAATTGACTTCAATAACGTGTCAGCGACGTATATTTTATTTTTGCCAGATTTTTAAAACAGGAATGTGGCTACTGTTTAAAAATCTGTCATCAATCAATAAAATTGTGATAATTTTTATTGTTTTTTTTTTAATCTGAAATATTTTAGATTCCAATCAAGATAATTTCGCTTTAAAATACGCCAATGTATTTTGTTTACTGGAATTACTAAATTTAATCTCTTGACTTTCAATTAAAACTAATTTTAAAACTAATTTTAAACCTAAAATATAACTTATTTATTTTAAAAATTTCATTTTAAAATCAGGTATCGAAAATTTATACTGAAAAGTGGAGGTACCTAGCAAACCTAATGATATTTTATAACGTAAGTTCAGATAATTTCTGATTTACCCTCTTATGAGTCTACATTTAGGCATCAAGAACTTATTGAAGGCAGTATTATCTGACATCGTCCGTCTATTTCATTTTGTTTGTTGCATTTTTCTAAAATGTGGATATACTGTCTAAAATTTTTAGCATTTTTTCTTTTTGTACGTTGTCGTTTTATCAACCGTTTCGGTGTCAAACGCCATACAGATAGCAAGAAAAGACAGAACAAAAACTTTGAAAAGTTTCTCCACAATTTAAATCCGATAAATAAATATAAAATATATCAATGAAAATAGATACATGAAAGTTCCGTTAAAAATGACAGACAAGGGGCTATGATTACGTTTGTAACATCATTTTTATCTGATCTTATATTTATTTTTAATTTTCAGCAGATGCATCTAACCTAAACTTATTTATAAATGGAACTTTGTCTGTATGTCCGTTACCTATAGACTTTGAAACGGCTGAACCGACTTTCTTGAAAATTTACACAGTTGTACTATAAGCGTCTGTGAGTGTTCTTAGCTAGGTTTTGTGTCGAGGTACCCCTGATAAATATCGAAAATCGATAATCGAAAAAAATCGGGTTGTAGAAGATGTGGTCCGATTTTAATCAAATTTGATACACTCATAAACAAATACATAAGAAACGATATTCATAAGTTTCGAGGTTGCAGTTCTTACCATAGTGCAGAAAATCGATAATATATATATATATATATATATATATATATAAGGCAAGATGCTTGTGTGTGTATCTGTTTATCTGCCTGTATGTATGTATTTTTTCAGCTCCTTTATTTGCTTTGGGTTTGGCTCTAAGTAGGTATAATTGTAGTTCTTAGTCTCAGCTATGATACCATTTACTCAGAGGACATGTTTAGCTTTCAAAATTCAGTTTACGACAAGGAAAAACTTATTTGATATCGATACCAGGAAATCAAAATTTGACTTACATCCATTCATTTTTCTTCCAGTCTACGGTTTCGCGTTAACTGGAAACAACTATTGCTTTTTAGTCTTTCGTGCCAACGTCCAAAGAGTCTGTGCTCCAGGACTATGGATTAGTTTTAAAGTTTTCATTACACCCGAGCAACGCCGGTCTATACTGCTAGTTATATAAAAAATATTTGAATGTTTTATTTCTTCAAGCGTCATTGCTTCATCGACATGTAAAAAAACAAAAATGACTAAAAATAATGGAAGCATTATTCATTAAAAAGAAAAAGTCAATACTCAACAATAACCAACTATAAACACAATATTTTATATGAATAATACCTTATGAAAATTGTGATGTAGGAGAGTAGGAGGCCTAGTATCATATATTTGGCGGGGATCTTACAAGACCCTCGCACCGACTATATATATATATATAATAATTTAATTATGAATTAAAAGTACATTGCGACACGGAAATTTCTATGTTTCGAGATTTCTATCTCGTCATCAGGCAATGTTGGCTGTAAAAATGATTTACATTTAAATAAATACAAAAAACAATCGGTTTGATATTTATGTAGGTGAGAAGATATAAAATTTATGTTTGTGTTCGTTTAACTAATCAGAATAAAGATTCACTTTGAAATTTGACCAGTAGTTTCTATTTTTAGGAAATACATACTTTCTTTTTTCCTTTTTTTTTTCATCCCTAACTGTTAGTGTCGACCTAATTTTCTTTTTATTGCTTCTCATTTATATATATATATATATATATATATATATATATTATAAAGCGAGAGAGAGATGCGGTGCAGAATGTTTAAGTTCCATCCAAGGTCGAGCGTTTACTTTCTTCCATTAACCAATCTCTTCTCCTCAATCCATGTCTATTGAACAGGTGAAGAGGTTCATCCCTTGTTTCCTGCTTAGGATGCGGCTTCCAGTTTTCTATTTCCCAATCTTCTCACTTTTTTTTTCAATTGGAGTAGATAGACTAAACTATCGCCCGGTTCACACTCCACCCTCGTCTATTGAACAGGTGAAGAGGCTCATCCCTTGTTTCCTGTTTAGGATGTGGGTTCCGGTTTTCTCTTTTCCAATCTTTTCACTCCTATGTAGCCCCCTGCCCATCAGTGGCGTTATCGCCTTGCTTGTGGTGATATGATTAAAATATATATATATATATATATATATAAATCAAATAATAAGACAAACCGGATTGGTCGACATCTTCTCTATCAGAAAGACATCTTTGAATTCCGAACGTATGCAATAGTAGCTTTCTATTACCATCTCTCTTCGCCTCCTTCTCCCCAGCATAATTTTTTTGTCCTTTCTTTTCAGCCTCTATGCTATCTTTCTCCTCTCTCTAAAATTATCTCTCTCAATTTAAATTACTTTCATTCACACACACACTCACTCTCTCTCTCCCTCTACCCTACTTTCTTTCTTTATATCGCATTTTTCTCTTTTTACAGATGTTCTCTGTTTCTCTCTCTCTCTTTCTCTTTCTCTCTCTCTCTTTCTCTCTCTTTTTACAGATGTTCTCTGTTTCTCTCTCTCTCTCTGTTTCTCTCTCTCTCTCTCTCTTATTTTTTCACTCTCTCAGGTTATTTCTCTTTCGTTCAGTGAATTTCTTTTTTGCCTTCCACTTCTTACTTGACAGCAACTTTCCACGTTCTTTACACCATTATTTTCACACTCTGTTTGTCATTCTCCTCATTTATGTTTCTCCCCCGCCCCCCTCTCTCTCTCTCTTTATCCTTTCTCGTCGTCGTCTTTTTTTTTTTTTTTTTTACTACTCCTCCTTTTCATAAAATCTTCTTCCTCTCGTTCTGTCTCATCATTTTCTCTCCATCTCTTAATGCACAGGATTGATCATCTCCAAACATGGCTGTCGTTAAGTGTGCTTCTCTGCAAAAACCCAAGCCATTTTCTAATGTTTTCCTGCCTGTCCGTGTTTATTTAAGACAAATGAGCTAAAAAAGGAAGGATGTGCGTTGTGGCGCAGTGGATATCGGCTCGGAACGAGAAATCGGGGAACCGAGTTCGAATTCCAGTTGAATTACTTGCATTCACTTGGGAAAGCTATTAATCCGTCTCTTCCTTCCAGTTATGGGTTAAATAGCAGGACAGATTGGGTTCTATAGCCTTGGTCGGCAACCAGTCTACCGCAGAAAGCAATGGCAACCTACTGCGGGAGAATCTTCTGCCCACTCAGTCATGTCTCTTTCGAGACATGATCGCCCAATCGTGTATCGCGCATGGCACTTAACTGACTGACTGAGCTAAAAAAAAAAACTACCCATTCTAACATTGTTCCTACCCCTACTCTACCTCACCACCATGCACGCCACCACTATCCACAATCTCCTGAATCCTTCTGTCCACGCCTTACAGACTGCACCATCACTGCTACCCGTCATCATTCTCTGTCTCTGCTCGTCCCCTCTGTTGGGAAATAATGGTTTCGGAGATAGGGGTGTTGGTACCAAAAAAAATAAAAATAAGTGGGTACCTCCTCTTCAAAATATAGGTAGCGGTTTGGTATTCTGTTGGTCGGGGTAATTTTTTTTTTTTTAATCGTGTCACCCCAAGCAAGTCATTCCAATGCCACTATAGCGCAGGGGGTTACATAGAGAGATTGGGTATGGGAAATGTCAGAAGGAGGGTGATAG
Organism: Ascarosepion bandense; assembly: GCA_037127315.1. Lineage (NCBI taxonomy): Eukaryota > Metazoa > Mollusca > Cephalopoda > Sepiida > Sepiidae > Ascarosepion > Ascarosepion bandense. The sequence continues at coordinate 4,145,120 of JBBBDQ010000244.1, forward strand.
ACGACTTAGGATGTACATCGGGAGAGAGTTGGAGAGAGTGGGTGTGAGTTAGTGTGTTAGGAGGTGTCTATTGACCTTATATTTAAACTCCTGGAGGTTGTAGCCGTCGAGGAAGCAGTCATGTGGAAGGGAATTCCACAGTCGGGAAGTGCTAGTTGGACCCGCTTAGAATAATAATAATTTTAGTTGTATCAGAAGAGATGTTAATAGTGCTACTGATAATATTGCTTCTATGAGGAAGAAAAAAAACGTGGAGGAATAATAATCACCAAATAATTCAAGTGATTGAATCATGAATACCAGATATAAAAATCTTGAACCCAACTAAAAATGAATGCCAAATACCTGCTGACCCACAATATAATAGCAAAGCAATGAGAAAAGGTTCAGTGATTTGAACAATTTCTATGTTTTACGGTTTATCGACCTTTTTCAGATTATTTAAAACCAAAAAATATTTTTATATTTTAAGAAATTTCTGGTGATAATAATGATTTCTATTGATACAAATTCCAATATCTAACCCGTAGCTAGGAGGATAAATGCTGGGTTCATACATTTCCTAAGGCCAGTGAATATAATAACCACATCTTATATTCAAACAGCTCTCTAATTAACAAGTTCGATTCATTGTTCATTACATTCCTTGCACATCCAAGCTTACAACACCTGATATTCCCAAGCAGTCGTCCCTCTACGTACTGACGTTGCTTAACTTCAGTGCTCATAAGGGAACCGGTTTTGACGTGATATGGTCGTTAGCACAAAGAAAAAAAAGCAGCAACTAATCTGAACTGAAGGTTTAGATTGTCAGCTTGTGGAAAATGCCGGAGAAAAATGTTAAAGTTATCCCGGCAGTGATTGTAGCACTTATGCCTATCCCATTGGAGTTTAAAGAGTATGTCAATCAAACTGGTGTCAGTCAGTCAGTTACGTGCCGTACGGGATACCCGCTTGGGCAATCATGTCTCGAAAGAGACATGACTGACTGGGCAGAAGGTTATCCCGTAGTAGGTTGCTTTTACTTTCTGCGGTAGACTGGTTGCCAGCCTAGGCCATAGAACCTAATATCTCCTGCTATTTAGTTCATAACTGGAGGGAACAGACGGATTAATACCTTTCCCAAGGGTATTTGGGCATAAGTGAATGCTTATCGAATACAGCAAGCATACTTTGAAAACATAAGGTACTTGTTGGGATTTGATAGATAGTACCTTTCCGGGTACTAAAGATATCTATACAACAACAGTACCTTGATACTTTTCGAATGAAGAATAGTCGTAACAGGGATTATTTCATAAGGTCTGTGATAAAAATGAAAAAAAAAAAAGAGGTGGCTATACTTGCATTCACTCATTCTCCAGCGACAATCATTAGACATTTTCTTTAATAATCCTTTCACCCCTAGCAAGGCAGAAATTCCAATGATGCGCAGAGGGCTTAAAGTGAGATTTTAAAAAAAGTACAGGGGATGTCGAAGAAAAGATAAAAAAAGATGGACAGGAATCAAGTAGATAAAAAAGGCAGTTGTCGTTGCATTTAAACTTTTAAAGATTGTAGCTATCAGAGAAGCGAGCGAAGTCAGTGCCACAAACGAAGTGCGAGAAGAGAAACTCTTAGAGTAGAAAAGGCGGTTATTTTAACTGTTTCTAAGGTAAAAGGGTGGGACATTGATGTCGATCTAGTATCAGGAATAAATACGAGTTAGTGAAAACTAACAAATGAATTATTCCTATTAGTAGTACCCTTAAAATTTAGATATTTTATATTTGAACTTGACAGCGAAAACCGAATATTGCAATAACAATCATTAGTATGAAAGCAGGTCTTTTATTTAAAGAAGTCAAAGGGTAGAAATAAGATTAAAAATTGATTATGTTTTCTCTTCAGCTGAAGCAGACGTAAACACAGAACGTTATTTCTTGTTATATATATATATATATATATATATATATATATATATTGTCACTGAAACTTTTATGTCTTTTCTGTTTTTGTTTGCGATCAAAATGAAATAATATATTATTTATTAGGTATTGGCAGGGCGTAATGTACGTGCTAAGTTACAAGCGAAAGAACAAACAGAATAATAACAATATCCAAGCAGTATCGATCAGTCGACCCCTCGGTTGGACGATAAGGGAATTCTAATCAGTCGATCGACGAACTAGAAAATTTATGAAAATCACAGTAGGAGCACGAGATTTTTTTTGATCGCTGCAAAAAGCTTTGATGAAGAAATCTTTCCCTGATGTCAACCGAGAATTATAGTTTGTTGAAAACTTTTTCACGTCGAATCCTGTGGAATTTTATTCCAAACATATAGAAGAGCTGCCTGATAAGTGACAACAAGCCATTGAGAATGATGGTGAATATGGAATTGAATAAAATCTAATTGTACCTTATTTTTGGAAGAATAAATTTGATGAATAGAAATAGAAATATTTGTGACTCTGTTGTGGATTTCGGATGAGGAACCTCATAATATATATATATATATATATATATATTTATATATATTTTAATCATATCACCCCAAGCAAGGCGAAAACGCCACTGATGCGCAGGGGGCTACGTAAGAGTGAAAAGATTGGAAAAGAGAAAACCGGAAACCACATCCTAAACAGGAAACAAGGGATGAGCCTCTTCACCTCTTCACCTGTTCAATAGACGTGGGTGGAGTTTGAACCGGGCGATAGTTTAGTCTATCTAAACAATAAAAACAAATATGAAGATAGAAAAAGTAGGTTATATTGAACGTAATATACAAATTGGAATGCGGGTTAGTCAATTCAAGAATACAATTAGTAGAAATAAATATATACAAGTCTTGAACTGAAATCGTTGGAATATGTCCGTGTAACTTATTTTAGCTGAGTGGAGCTCAGAGCTAATCTGGTCGCTGGGCAACTTCGGTATCTGTCGGAACTCTTCGATAACTATAACGGATCTCTACGATTACTCTCCAATGTAAACTGCAACTACAACTACAACTGTGATTCCAGATCCCTTTGTTCTCTCTATGGCAGAATTATATATACACTCAGTCGAGTCAATTCTCATATTCAACAGACTCGATAAGCTATATATTGAAACCGTTGTACCTACGTGTGTCACGATCTAGAAAGAGATATAAACGCACACACAGACACAACAGATGAAACAGGATCGCCGGACGACGTACACACAAACACGCATGATAAATGAGAGAAAACGTCAAACAGGAAATATAAAACAAAAAGAGAATTACTGTAGAATATATATGTCTTCATCTTGATTCTCCTTCAGCTAAGAAAATACTTTTCATCCCTTTATTTTTATTTATTTTATTCAATAGCTCCTTCGGTTCTCGCTATGAACAACTTAGCAAGTCGTAGTCGTTATATTATTGTACTATTATCTTCATCTTGGTTGCCATTTGTACGACGTTTCGGCCGTTCCATTCTCCGGCCTTTTTCAGGAGCTAGGAATTTCGAACCAAAATTCTCAGCACCTAGTCCGAATAATGTAAATAGTGTAAAATGATTGATTATTCACAGTTGTACGACCGACATGAAAAAAATAACTGTTCATGGCACAATGTACCCATTCGAACCTGAAAGTGGAGATCTCAGGTGGTGAAAACAATGTGATTTGCACATTGAAATTGTTTTTTTTTTTTTTTTTTTTGGAACTTGTTCAAAAATCCGAGTTGTTTACTGTAAGATAACAGACGTATATTTAGTTAATTTCATTTCGTTTCTGAAGAGAGAATTTTAAGTTGATTCTCAGAAATTAAGAGTATAACCCGACGTGAAGGGCAGATGTTATTTTGATACTGTTTTTGTCGTGCTCGTTATGGATGAGACAATGACCAAACAGATTCAGAGGTTATATATATATATATATATATATATATATAAATATATATATATATATATATATATATACACTGCTTAATTGTGGTAATGTTTAGCGTCAAGGTGGGTGTTTTTTCAGTGTTTTACTGATAATATGTACTTTGGCAAGCAGGTTTTTTATTGTAAAGTGCTCGATATCGGGGTGGAGATAAAGCAATAATATGTACGAATTCTTAGTACCTATATATATATATATGTGTGTGTGTGTTACGGAAATTAACGAAACTTGGTTCTAAACAACCGACAATTTGAAATGAATTGTTTGAACCTTATTTTTTATCGATACTCGTATTTAAGTAGATATTCTGTTTTTAATTAAACAGTATTATATATTTATATCTACTGGCCTGATTATATACGATAAATTTTTATTACGAAAATGTGTATCATTCGGCAGGATTTGAACCTGCGACCCCTATCCACATAGGGAAATCTACCATGTGGATCTGACACGTCTTAGACCTCTCGACCACGAATGACCATTAGTCTAAACGAGGTTTTAATCAAGCCTATATAACACAATTTTTGATTTATCGCAATAACTACATCTGCTCTGAAATGTATCGTAATGTCAGCAAATGTAAACATGTTACGGAAATTAACGAAGATTAATTACTGTTTAATTAAAAACAGAATATCTACTTAAATATGAGTATCGATAAAAAAACGTTCAAACAAATAATTTCATATTCTGCATTCTGCATGCTGCATTCTGCATTCATTAAATACGATATTAAGGAGTTCTATCCATCAATAACGGCTAAGTTACTCTCAGAAGCGTTAGAATTAGCGAAAGAGTATAACGAAATAAAAAAGGAGGAACTAGAAATAATCTGGCACTGCCGTAAAACGTTATTATGGTTCAATGATGAAATTTGGATAAAAAAGACTGATGCCCAAGGGTTTGATAACCCAATAGGGGCATATGATGGTGCGGAAGTGGCTGAACTGATAGGGTGCCTATTACTACACAAATTAAACCAAATAATAGATTTCCATAATCACGGCCTGTACCGGGATGATGGATTGATAGTGATAGAAAACTGCACGCCTAAATTAGGAGACAAAATGAGAAAAGAAGTACAAAAGTTTTTTAAGTCCCATAAGCTTGAAATAGAAATAGAGCATAACGTGAAAATAGTCAATTACTTAGACATAACGTTAAACATTGCCAATGGGATAATAACACCATACATCAAAAGGAACTATGCCCCAATTTACGTTAATAAAAAGTCTAACCACCCTAGACATATTCTGCAAAGTATTCCTAGAGGTATAGAGGTTAGATTGTCTACAAACTCGTCAAATAGGGAAGTTTTTGAAAAACACAAAAAAATTTTTCAAATGGCCTTAAAAAAAAGTGGGCACCAAGAAAAGTTAGAATTTTCGAACCAAGGTTTAAATAAAAAAGCCAGTAAGAATAGATCAAGAAAAATTATATGGTTCAACCCCCCATATAATAAGGAAGTCAGATCCAAGATAGGAAAAATGTTTTTTAATTTAATAGATAGACATTTCAAATCAAATAATAGACTTAAGCAGATATTTAACAGAAATACTATTAAGTTGAGTTACTCCTGTATGCCTAATATAGGTAAAATCATTAATAACACCAACAAAAGTAAACTAAAAGAGAATACAGCGGCCTCCGGCAATAATAACGTTAAGGAGCATAAGTGTAATTGTAGAGCTAAAAAGGACTGCCCGATTGAGGGTAATTGTAATCAGACAAGTGTAGTCTACAAAGTTAAGGTCCATGTTAGCGAAAATGACAAAAACCCCAAGACATACATAGGATCTACACACGATAATTTTAAAAGTAGGTTTTATAATCATAAAACTTCTTTCAAAAACGCTAGATATAAACATAGCACGGCGTTATCTACCTATGTATGGGAAATAAAAGCCAAAAGTAAAAAGGACCCAATTCTGAAATGGGAAAAAGTGCCCTAGCAGTAATAAGAATAATAAATTTTGCAAACTTTGTGATGAGAAGTTAGCTATAGCTAAATTTGAACCCGCTAATAGGCTTATTAACTCTAGAACTGAGATATTAAATAAGTGTAGAATGCATAAAATGAAGTTTCTTACTTAGGATATCGAAAGTTATAGAAACCCCCCTCCCAGGTTTTTTTTTTTTTTTTTTTTTTCCTTCCATCCAACCTCTTCTGCAAATGGGTTAGTCTTAGTAGTGTGTATTTATTTGGTTAGTACATGATCTGCCTTTGCCCTGACGAGCCGTTGTGCGAAACCGCGGTCGGTCTTGGCGATCTTGCTATTTTGTTAGTGTATATATATATATATATATATATATATATATATATATATATATATTAATGTTTTCATTACAACGGTTTCTCAAACATTTTTATTAGTGCAGAAAAATTTCATGTTTTATAACTCCCTAAGACCATAATCAACTTTATAGTTTAATCTAATTCTCACATTTGATTAAGTAATCCAGACGTCCATAAACATATGAACTTTCCATAATCCTACTCCTTTACTTTCTAAATAACTATGAATTCGTTTTCTATTTTTCAAGATAATTTTCACCATTCGTTTTTAAATATCACCCGAAAAAGAACAACTAAGTTCTGAAACATGAAATCTTTTTGTAACGATAAACTATTGTGATAAAAACATTAGTAGATAGATCTATCTATCGCCCGGTTCACATTCCACCCACGTCTATTGAACAGGTTAAGAGGCTCATCCCTTGCTCCCTGTTTAGGATGTGGTTTCCGGCTTTCTCTTTACCAATCTTCTCACTTTGTTTTTTTTTTGTTTTTTTGTTGTTGTTTTTCAATTGGAGTAGATAGATCTATCTATCGCCCGGTTCACACTCCACCCACGTCTATTGAACAGGTTAAGAGGTTCATCCCTTGTTCCCTGTTTAGGATGTGGTTTCCGGCTTTCTCTTTACCAATCTTCTCACTTTGTTTTTGTTTTTTTTTGTTTTTGTTTTTTTTTTTCAATTGGAGTAGATAGATCTATCTATCGCCCGGTTCACAGTCCACCCACGTCTATTGAACAGGTTAAGAGGCTCATCCCTTGCTCCCTGTTTAGGATGTGGTTTCCGGCTTTCTCTTTTCCGATCTTTTCACTATTACGTAGCCCCCTGCACATCAGTGGCGTTACCGCCTTGCTCGGGGTGATACGATTAAAAAAAAAACTTAGTATTGAGTGCTTTTTCTATGAACGTTAATGCAACGAACGGTAGGTTTTCAAGTTTCTTTTCATACTCACACACCCACTATATATATATATATATATATATAGTGTATCGAGGCAGCAAATAATTTTCAAAACATATACTGTCAAATATAAGAGACAATGAATGTCTGTTATGTTTAATCCTGAGCCGTTCTAAACTAGCGGAGTTTTATGTCAACACAAAATAAAATCGTCGGTTATGGTGGATGTTATTTTGTTACCGTCTTGGTGACCTCTCTGAAGATGGCTCATGTGAGCCTAAATCTTAGAAACAAATTAATAAAAAATTATCCAAATGTTGGAGAATTTTTGTCTTTTTTTTCAACTGAAATTAAAACCAAAATACGATGTTTAGAACGGCTCATGATGAAACCTAATAGACATTCATTGTCTCTTATATTTAGCAGTATATGTTTAGAATATATATATATATATCCCGAAGATTAAACAAATCGTCTTTAAACAAATGACAATGTAAAATTATTTGTTTTAACATGATTTTTGATCGATACTCGTATTTAAGTAGATGTTCTGTTCATAATCAAACAGTATTATATATTTTTTCTACCGGCCTGATTATTTACGATAAATTTTATTACGAAAATGTGTGTCATTCGGCAGGATTTAAACCTGCGACCTCTATCAACATAGGAGAAGCCACCAATTGATCTGGTGCGTCTTAGACCTTTCGACCACGAATGACCAACAGTCTAAATGAAGTCAAATCAAGCCTATATAACACAATTTGCGATTCTACGTAAATAAACATCTCTGCACTAAAATGTATGGTTATATGAACGAATGTAAATATACAATGTCACGGAAATTCCCGAAGATTAACGAGATGATTTTAAACAACCGACAATTTGAAATTATTTGTTTAAACATTATTTTTGATCGATACTCCTATTTAAGTCGATATTTTGTCTATAATCAAACATATATATATGCACCTCGATCTGGTGTAGCAGTTAGCAAGTGTGTCTCGCGAGAATCATCAAAATTCAATAGTGAATTCGATCCTCACTGAGTGGCATATGTTTTCGAGCCTAAGTTTCATATAAGTAACGCCTAGAAAATTATATATATATATATATATATATATGTGTGTGTGTGTGTGTGTGTGTGTTTCAGTAAAAACTGATGACAGGGCAGCGCTGTTAAATTTTTATCTATTATTTTTTTGTTTTATAATTTTAGTGTTTTACTTTTAGTAATTAACAAGAATGATTTTATTACTTCTTATATCGGAATGTAAGGAATTTTTCAGTCAGTTAAGTGCCATATGTGATACACGCTTTGGGTGATCATGTGTCGAAAAGTACATGACTGACTGGGCAAAAGATTATCCCGCAGTAGGTTGCCATTGCTTTCTGCGATAGATTGATTGCCACCGAAGGCTATAGAACCCAATCTGTCCTATTATTTAATCCATAAGTGGAGGGAAGAGACGGATTAATACGTTTCCCAAGGGTATTTGCGAGCAAGTGAATGCAAGGAATTCAACTGGAATTCGAACTTTAGGATGAGCCTAGTGGTAATCGGCTCGGAATGAGAGATCGGGTGAACCGAGTTCGAATTCCAGTTGAATTCTTTGCATCCACTTATGCACAAATACCCTTGGGGAAAGGTACAAATCTGTCCCTTCCTTCCAGTTATGGGTTAAATAACAGGACAAATTGGCTTCTATAGCCTTGGCTGGCAACCAGTCTACTGCAGAAAGCAATGGCAACCTACTACGGGATAATCTTCTGCTAAGGCAGTCATGACTCAAAAGAGACATGATCGCCCAAGCGTGGATCACCTCTGGCACTTAACGGAATATAAAGAATTTTTATTATGCGTACCTAGAGTTAGAGAAATGTTTTATTTTACAAACACGATCAGCACATTCATAAAAACATAAATATGTAGTCTTATTTTTTTGTCATTCAGTCGACAGACTTAAAATTAGAGATTTTTTAAAATAGATTATACAGTGTAGGATGGGTAATTTATTTTATATTTTCACTAGCAGTATAGCCCGGCGTTACTCGGGTGTAATGAAAGCTTTAAAACTAATCCATGGTCCTGAAGCTCAGACTCTTTGGACGTTGTCACGAAAGACTAAAAAGCAATAGTTGTTTCCAGTTAAAGCGAAACCGTAGACTGAAAGAAAAATGAATGGATGTAAGTCAAATTTTGATTTCCTGGTATCGATATCAAATTAGTTTTTTCGTCGTAAACTGAATTTTCAAGGCTAAATAAGTCCTCTGAGTAAATGGTATCATGGCTGAGACTAAGAACTACAATTATACCTACTTAGAGCCAAACCCGAAGCAAAAACCAAAATAAAAGGGCTGAAAAAAATACAGACATACAGGCAGATAAACAGACACACACATCTTGCCTATATATATATATATATATATATATATATATATATATATATATATATTATCGATTTTCTGCACTATTGTAAGAACTTCAACGTTGAAACTTCTGAATATCGTTTCTTATGTCTCTGTCTATGAGTGTATCAAATTTGATTAAAATCGGACCACTTCTTCTATAACCCGATTTTTTCGATTATTGATTTTCGATATTTATCGGGGGTACCTCGACACAAAACCTAGCTAAGAACACTCACAGACGCTTATAATACAACTGCGTAAATTTTCAAGAAAATCGGTTCAGCGGTTTCGGAGTCTATAGGTAACGGATACACCCCTCCACACACACACACACAGACAAAGTTCGATTTATAAATAAGTTTAGATTTTTCAGGCATGCGCCTTGCTTGTTTATGATTTTCACGACTTCACGACTGGGGAATCGGAAATCCACGTCGCGTTCATTCCGTCCACTTCCGTACAAATTTTCTGATGTAATCTGTCTCATTCCACCAGCCATGCAGAAAAGACTGGGTCTTATAATCTTGGGTGACAACCTTTTAGAATAAAACTCTGAACTCCAAACCTGAGTAGAATCGTCTGGGGACCTTGTGGCACCAAATGTGCTACATTTCTATCTATTCGGCTTTTCCAAAACGTGTACACAAGCCTTCATCATTATATGTGGGCGTATTCCGGCTGTTCGGTTTTTCAGAACTAAGTTGCTCTACCCGGGTACGTCGGGTGAATTCAATATATATTATTTCCCTTAATCAGTCAGTTAAGTGCCATACGTGATACACGCTTGGGCGATCATGTCTCAAAAGTGACATGACTGACTTAGCAGAAGATTATCCCGCCGTAGGCTGCCATTGCTTTCTGCGGTCGACTGGTTGCCGACCACGGCTATAGAACCCAGTCTGTCCTGTTATTTAACCCATAACTAGAAGGAAGAGACGGATTGATAACTTTCCCAAGGGTATTTGTGCGTAAGTGAATACAATGGATTCAACTGGAATTCGAACTCGGCTCCCTGGTTTCTCGTTCCGATCCGATATCCACTGTACAACAACGCATATAATATTATGACTATATTATGTTGATCTGTATGTGCGTGAATTGCACTAAATTTTGTCAAGTCAACCTATGAGAGAGAGTGTAGCCAATATAAGAATCTAATGCTTTTCGTTGATTTTTTTTTTTTTTTTTTTTTTTTTTTTTACAATTTCGCAAAGGACATCTAAATTCATAAATAACGTTTTTTTTATATATACAAGGCTATATTTTAGGAATATTTTTGAAAAATAGTACAATAGCTTACCTGTTTCTTTTGCACTGGTGAAGTAAAGGCTACCCTGTCCATACTCTCAGAGGTGGATGCGTTTTTAAAGATATACTTTTCTTTTTTTATTTCGTGTGGCCCCAAGCAAGGTATTCTACTGCCACTGTTTTGCAGGGGGTTACATCGGAGGAAAGTTATAAGAAAGAGTGAAAGATTATAGGGGGTATCAGGAAGAGAGTATGAGAAGGAAGAGAATACTGATGAGTGGGTGGACTGAGAAAAAAGCATGAGAGATAGGATGTATGTTAGTAAGACAGGAGGTGACTATTGACTTTACATTTGAATTCTTGAAGATTGTAGTTGTCGGGAAAGCAAATTTGCGGAAGGGCCTTCCACAGACGGGAAGTATGCGAAAAGAAGCTGATGGAGTAGAATTTGCGTTTATAATTTATCGGTTTCACAGTACAAGGGTGTGATCTCGTTGCTAATCTTGTGGCTCGAGGAAATTCGTATATCGGGGGTACCAGTGAGCTAAGTTCATCGGAGCAGAAGCCGTGAAAGTATTTGTAGAAGAGACACAGGGAAGCTACACTGCGTCGGTGAGAAAGCGACTGTATTCTAGCTGTCAAATCTTCTAATGTTTTTTTTAATAAGGCACGACCAACAGTGTAGTAAGTAGTTTGAGAGATTCACAGTTTCCTTCTATTAGACTGGCTGCAACCCAAGGCTATATCACCCAGTTTGCCATGTTGCTTTACGCATTATTCTGGAAAGGGAGTAGAGTTGGATTCATGCCTTCTAAATATATTATCACGTTAGTGAATGTAATGAACTCTCCTGGAATTCGAACTTTGTTTTCCGAATTTTCAATCCGAGCCATTAATCATTACTCTACCGAACAGACTTATGTCTGAGATAAATTTGGTAAACATAGAAAAGATAAATTCTTGTTTTCATTCGGTTTATTTTGTGATTGCTAGTCTTGTCAGATTAATGGCATTCACTTAGGCTCAAATACACTTGGGAAATGTATTAATCCATTTCTTCCCTCCAGTTATGGGTTAAATAAACGGACAGATTGGGTTCTATAGCCTTGGCTGACAACTAGTCTACCGCAGAAATTAATGGCAACCTACTACGGGATAACCTTCTGCCAGTCAATCATGTCTCTTTCGAGACATGATCGCACAAAACGTGTATCACGTATGGCACTTGACTGAGTCTTGTCAGCCCACTATCTGACACGCACATTTTTTTACAAAAGTTACATGAATTCTCAGTACTTGATGCCATTTTGCAGTTGGTTGAGACTACGTATAATATAACTTAACTTTCCTGCTTTACCCAGGCAAATCATGCCACAGACATCAAAAGTGACTTCATGCGTGTCACCTATATGGTCATATATACATACCATAATGGTAAGGTGCAAGCGACGTGTCATAAGCCTATCGCTTACACCACGTGGTAACTCGTTCAAGCGAGACACTATGATCATTCGACCAGTAAACCCAACACCAGCATCTCTCCATTCGTTTTCTTTCCTGCCTTAACAGAATGATGGTAAGTTACCGCCGTGCTCTTAGATTCGACTGTCATCAGAGAGGCGAGTTTTGAGGATATATAGCACTCCTCAACGACATGGCGGCTGAATTCTGGCAAATATTGATTAAGAAACGCTAATCTGAAAGATGTGGAGATTTTTTTTTTTTAGTCATTTCCATCCTAGCATGGCGGGGACGCCACTTGTGCGCAAGGGATTACAGTGAGAGAAAAAAACTGGGTACAAGGAGTATTGAAGAAAGAGTATTGAAGAAAGGAGTATTGAAGAAAGGATAAAAGGTGAATGGGATTCAAGAACATAGATTATTTTTTTTATCAAGTCTAGCAACATTCTTTATGTAAACAAAACGATTTTGTAAAATAATTTCATACCAAGCAAGGCGATAAAACACAAAGGATTGCTAAACCAAGGGAGACAGAATTCAAGGAAACAGAAGACGACGACGATTGACATTACATTTAAATTTTTGAGGATCAATGTTGACTTCTTCTATGTGCCTTGTCCCTTCAGGACGTAGGCGATCATGGCCTTCCACGTTTCCCTATCTCTGGTGGCTCTGAGCACGCCTTCTCCTGTTACACCATGCAATCCTCGTTCCGTCATCCAGCTGATTAGGTCCTTCAAATTATCAGTTGCTTTCCTCTGTCTCGCCTGTTAGTATCAGATTCTCCAAGCCCTCCTTCCTCATTGCATGTCCCAGGAACTTCAGCTGTCTCTTCCTGATGCTCAGTATTAATTTACTTTTTGTTTCCATCATTTCCAAGACATCATCATTGCTCACATGCTCGATCCATGATATTCGCAGTATCCTTCTGTAGAACCACATTTCAGTTGCTTCATGTTTTTCCTTCTTTCTTTGATGATATTGTCCAGCATTCACTGGATAACAAGAAAGAAGCCTAAAGAGTGCTTCACAAGCAAGGAATGCGAGAGGAGAGACTTATAAAGCATAAAACTTATTACTACATCTAGCCATTTCAAATGTAAAATGATGCGACCCAGCTACCAATCTAGTCAGTCACTTTAGTGTTACGCGCCTGGATGATCACATCTTTTTCGAGACATGGCTGACTTAGCAGAAAATTTTCCCGGAATTGGTTGCCATTTTTTCTGCAGTGGACTGGTTGCCAACCAAGGCTATAAAACTCAATCTGTCCCGCTATTTAACTCATAGATGGAGGGAAAAAAGACTTAAATAACATCATTGAAAATGGCCAGTGAAGAGGCTGAAAGTCGAAAATTTTGGAAAATTTTATATTCTGTATCTCCTGCAAAAAGGAAACATGTAAAATACTGGGAAAATTCAATAAAAAATTAATAAAATCTTCCTTGTACGGTCGTCTTTAACGTAACATGTTTAAATGAATAATTTCTATCCAAATATCTATATATATCGTATTGTGCAAAGGTATTAGGACAAGAACTATTTTATCATTTATGAAGCATCAAAATAAAGTTTAAAATCACCCCTGTCCTTACACTTTTGCACACTACCGGTAGTGTGCAAAAGTATTAGACCAGGGGTGATTTTCCGGAAAATCTCACTGCAATTCAAATACAGGGTGAAAAGCTAAGTAAATTGCTAATAAATATTGATTATTTAAAACTAAGTGTAAAAGAAATGTATTAAAAAGAAGTTATATTTAATTTTCCTATTTTCTATTAAACAAGTTATTTTGAAACTACTCATTATTTTATTATCCTTGGATATGACTGACTTTTTTCTTATCCCACCCCCTCTCGAAATGATAAATCTAATGTTACTTCGCAAGACACACTCTGGGAAAAATACAAGCTGCTTGGCAGGAAATACCATTAGATACATTGAAGAAGCTTGTGATGTCAGTTCCCTGACAGAATGAAGGCTGTGATCAAAGCAAAAGGCTATTATACTAAATATTAAATTTTTATACCAAGTATTTTTTTCTTGTTAAAGTATTTGTTGGGTAAATCAAATAAAATCACTTTAATTGAATTGTTTATTTTCTGTCAATATGCCTCATAAAAGATAAAATAGTTCTTGACCTAATACTTTTGCACAGTACTATATATATATATACTAGGTGCGATTGGTAAATTGTCGCAATTATTTTGATGCCTCATAAAAGATAAAATAGTTCTTGTCCTAATACTTTTGCACAGTACTATATATATATATATATATATTCATGGCGTAAATTAAATTCTATATCTCCAATAAAATCTTTAGATGTATTGTGGCTTGGAATATATTCTCTTTCTCCTAAATGTTGGTTTTGTTTGTATTTGAAGAGCTTACAACGCATTATGTTGAAACACCTGTTCCTGTAAAATCACTGAAGTTACGCAACGTCGAGCCTGGTCGGTATCTACATGGGTGGCCAATAGGTAATACTAGATACTATAAGCTTGGATGTGCGGGTGGTGTAATGGATGACGGTTCGGAATTTTTAATCGAAAAATTTCTATTGAGTTTGTTAATATTCACTTGCACGCCCCTCCTATTTCTCACCAGCTCTGGTTTAATTAGCAAGACTTGTATTCCTAAATAATTATTGTCTCAAAAATTAAAAAAATTACAATCTAAAAACATTTTCTGAGTTTAAATAATTTGTAAAAAGGTTGATAAGCCGTAAAAAAACGAATCAATCAAAAGAGTACTTGATCATTTCTGCTTATGATTTATTTTATACCGTTAGTGAATCGGATAGTGAAGGCAAGACGGTGAGGGGAAACCCGCAAGTAATCTACCTAACGAGCTTGTAGGGTTTAGGAGAGATAACAAAAAGTCAAAACTTATTAAAAGCTCCAAAGAATAGAACGTTATGGAGAGCCATGATCTCCCACGTTATGAAGAGACATGGCATATAAAAGAACAATCGTCTCATGACCATATTTGATCTGCATGCACTCCTACGCCGTTTCCTGTTTTCCTTTTTTCTTTAATGGCCGTGTTGTTGCTTCTTGGAATTATACAACTTATCCTTCCCGGATCAGACTCCTTATTCTTTTTATTCAACACTTTTCCTTTCAAAGAATTCTGATCAGAAATGCAAAACAAACAAAAATACGTTCTTCACTTACGATACTATTTTGCCATTTCTATCTATTTATTTATTTATTTTACCAGAGATGTTTGTGTCTCTGTTTAAGGTTATTAAGTTGAGAATGTTGCTTTTTATGTGAGGTTGTAGTTTCATTTTCTCTGTTGTGTCTTTTTTCGCCTCGCTCTGATTAGAACCAGCTCGAAGCACTTCGGTGAAGCGGTCTACATCATCACCTCATAGCAACCCAATCGCAAGAGACTGTTTTCACTGGCACATCGACTTGAAAGGTGAAGAAAGAGGATGAAGGTTGGAAGAACTACGTTGGATATTGGGGCTTATCGTTGACAGAAAACCCGCTTTCACACGTCGTCTCCCGTGTCGTAGATTGTTGAATATTATTTCCTGTGTACTTCGTGTTTCTTTTTTTTTAGTTTTTTTTTTTTTTTTTTTTTTTTTTTTTCCTTTTTCAAGAAATACAAAGATAGGGAATATCTTGCTTCACCTAACACTCATACATTTGCATTCCTTGTTTTTTGGGGTTTTTTAATTATTTTTTTTTTACTTTTATCTAATTTTTTTACTTTTCATCTCCCGCTTTTGTTATTTCATTGTCGTCTATATATTTTGTTCATTTGTGGATTATTTATTACAATATTATTTTTGACTATTGCTGCCTCTGCTATGTATCTAGATATTCGTAATGAAATCTAAAGAATCTGCAATTTCAAGGTTTGTGACCTGGCATCTCATTTTCAGTTACTTTACCACCACTCTAACGTAGCGTTCTTGTACCTTCTCTATAAATATGTCTATTGTAATTGATGAGCTCATTACGCCACCCTGGGATCACGAATCAATTACTAGAATAGCCTTTCTTGCCAAAATTCAATCTTGTATGTTTATAAGTATACCATTCGTTCCTGCATTGAATATTGCTTCCAAATTTGGTCTGATATTCCTACTATATATCTCGAAATATTATCAGAACTGATCTAGCATATCGGCTTCGATCATATGTTCCCTGTGCCTTTTGTATATTTCATGGTAACTGCTCTGATGAGCTTTCCATTTTGGTATTTCGAGTTCACGGATTTCAGCGCAGTACTAGATTGACAGCTAGGTCTCATCATTTTACAGTTGAAATTTATCGATGCAAACTTTAAGTTGTATGATAAAAGTTACTTTTCTCATACTCCTGCTAGTAGAACTCTTTCTTCCGGTTTCTTGCTTTTCTGTTAACTAGGGTCTTCAAAAATTGATCAGTTGATTTTCTAAGCACCGATTAGATGTGGCACAAGGCCGAAAGTATCGGGTACCCAGTGAAGATCGAACTCACTACTCAGTTGTAACAGGTTCTAGCGAGACAAACTTGCTAACCGTTACACCACGTCGAGATACCCTTCAAAAATTGATTAGTGCGTTACTTAAATGAGTTTTTTAAACCTTATAAAAATGGGTTGAATATATTAAATCGAATGTTAAAAACTTTAAATTAAATTAAATATTTAAATTAAAGCTAAATTTATTGTTAACAAATATAAATTATTTATAAGTTTTATTGTGTATATTTTAGAGCTGCCGTTGCGTTTCTCGGCTTGCCTCGCTTCCTCTCCTGCCCAACAAAAGATATCCCGCGAAACTTCCATCCAAATCTTTTCCTTAAAATGCCATATTTTTATGGCCATCGCGCAGGTTTCTTTTTAACTGGCGAATTTTCATCTTTGTGGGAGATGACCTGAAATAATTAAGTTGACAATAATTTATTGGCATTCTTTTCTGCAATGAAACGAAACAATTTATTTTCAACAAATAAGGGGTTTTCTTATTTATTTGACCTGCCTCACAATTTTCTGTATTATGTAGATCTTAATAAATTTTCTCTTCATGTTATCTCTCCTAAAATATGTTTCGACATCTATTATCTGGTCGGGTGCCCCTGCTATCCACCTAGGGCTCCTTGACAAAATCTCATGTGTAATGAGATCGATCCCGACTTGACATCCGCCCGTGCATTGAATGCTG